>CANXYC010689287.1:0-14292 GCA_948193065.1 Aleurites moluccanus
GCAGTAGCTTGGGGTGAAGATTTGCCTTAGGGAATTCTAGGATGGTTTCTTTAAATGAGTGGGTAATTGATCTTCAATGGCTTCAATACTTTAGATTTGGTCTAGATAGGGTAATATAAGATTATTGGAGGTATTTTGGTGAATTTTAATGGAGATTGAATTTTAGGGCAGTAGTTAGGGTTCATAAACTTCAAATGGGTTTCTAGGGTTTCAATGAGAAAAAAAGAGAAAGGGAAATAAAAGGGATCTGAATAGGGATCAAATATTGAATACAAATAGTATAAAAAAAACATTCAAATGGAAAGCAAGACTGAAAATTAAAGCTAAAATGATAAATGGCAGAAAACGAAGTCAAGCATTAAATGAAGAACATAAAGAAGAAATAAAATGAACTTAAAATGGTTTGAAACTAACAATTAAATTGTTGAAAATTAAAGACAATAAAAGAAAGTAACAAGTATGAAAATTTGGAATGAAAATGCAGCCACTAAAGAAAGCATAAAAGAAAACGTAAAAAGAAAGCATAAATAAGTAAAAATAGGAAAGAGAAATAAACTTATTCAATTCATCATATGCTGAGTTTTCTCTTACAATTTAGTCTATATATAGGCTTTACAAGGCTAAAACAATAAAGACAATAGCTGAAAATGACAAGCAATCCCGATTTGGCAAAACAAACACATGCTTTAACCATATTTAGCCAAATTGGGTAAAAAGCAAGGAAAGAGAAAAGGCCATATGAACTTGTCTCTTTTGTTTCAAAATTCAAAATTCTTCTACCATTCCATAAGCCTTTTATGTGAGAAGGAGCTCCATTGGGCCATGCTTACATTATTCATCCCAAAAGCCCAAATTAAAGAACCCAAACTCTACCTCTTCCAATATGGGCTAAATTAGTTTAGTGAAGAAAGAACTTGGGCTTCCTTTTCTTGCATGATTAAATTAAGCCCAAAAATATATGGATAAGGTTCATAAGCTCTTGTAACATGGGTTGAATGGGTTGGAGTCTTGGGTCTTCCTTTGTGGGCTGAACTTGAAGCATTACTTGTTGGAGAAATGGAAGAGTGTGGACTAGGGAATACATCATAATGGCAAGATTATCTCTTGAATTTTGAACATGAAACATGTCATTACATCCTTGATGTACATCAGAATATCAGGATACCTTAGAAACATAAAAGGTTTACCTGGCTTCCTTTCATTTGGAAGGAGAGGCAAATCAATGGTGGCAATGGCTTCAAAGAACTTATAAGGATGAAGAGAAGGAAATGACATGGAACATTTTTGTGGAGGAATTATGGGCTTATTTTAGCCCAACGGATTGTGAGGACTTTGATGAGTCATTATCAAAAATAATACAGACGGGTTCTTTATAGGAGTATCAAAAGGAATTTGAGAGATTGGGGAATAAAGTGCAAAGGTGGACACAAAAGGCATTGGTGGGCACCTTTATGGGATGCCTTAAATATGAAATAGCAGATGAAATTTGAATGTTTAAGCCAAAATCATTGAAGGATGCCATTAGCTTGGCCAGAATGAGGGATGAGTAGCTGGTATGACAAAAGAAAGTGACACACGTCCATTTAGCAGGACTACTTTCGAATCTTCCCCAACAAAACTCAAGCCTATCTCACCAATGAAATGTTTGACCTAGGATGAGATGCAAAAGAGGAGAGCTCAAGGCCTATGTTTTAATTGTGATGAGAAATTTGTATTGGGGCATAAATGCAAAGAAGGGCCACAACTGTTGTTGCTCGAGGGGTATTATGGTGAGATTGAAACAAACGAGGAAGAAGGAGTCTATACCAACTTTACAGATGAACCTGAAATCTTACTCCATGCTCTCACTGGGTGTTCAATAGTGAGAACCATACGAATATTGACTAAAATGGGAACTTATGAATTGATTATTCTCATTGATAGCAAGTCAACTCATAACTTCATCAACGATAGAATAGCTAAATTATTGCAATTGCTAGTGGTGCCAACTGACCCTTTCAACGTCAAAGTAGCAAATGGGGAACCTCTGATGTGTCAAATGAGGTTTGAAAATGTTCAAGTCCTAATGCAAGGTATTCCATTCACCCTAACTCTTTATTCATTGCCACTAATTGGATTGGATATGGTGTTGGGAGTTCATTGGCTTCAATAATTGGGAATAATGGTTTGTGATTGGAAAAAAAATGACAATGGAATTCTCATGGAGAGGTTAGCATCATCGATTGCAAGGTATTAACGGCCAGCAAATTCAACCTATGGCATTCAAAACAATTTCCAAAGAAATAAAGCAAGAAAATTCCATATTTTTTGTTTGTTTACAACCCACCATGAAGGAGTGCCTCAAAGAGTTCAACCAGAGATGCAACAATTATTACAAGAATTTGAGGATATTTATCAAGAACCAAATCAGCTTCCACCTGAGAGGGAGATAACTCACCGCATCATTCTTAAAGTATGAATTGAGCCAATTAATATGCAACCATACAGGTATGCCTGCTTTCAAAAATCTGAAATAGAAAAACAGGTTCATGACATGTTAAAATTGGGGCTAATAAGACCAAGCACAAGTCCATTCTCTTCTCTTGTTTTGTTAGTTAAAAAGAAAGATGGAACTTAGCGTTTTTGTACTGACTATAGAGCTCTTAATATCATAACCATCAAAGATAGATTTCCTATTCCAACTGTTGATGATATGCTTGATGAACTTTACGGTGCAACTTTCTTTACTAAACTTGACTTACGTTCAGGTTACCACCAGGTATGAGTACACCCATTAAACATTCACAAAACTGCCTTTTGCACACACAATGGTCATTATGAATATTTGGTTATGCCTTTTGGCTTGTGTAATGCTCCTTCCACTTTTCAGGCTATCATGAATTCAATATTCTCTCTATACCTTTGAAAATTTGTGTTAGTCTTTTTTAATGATATATTAATTTATAGCCCCAGTTGGACCATGCATCTTGAACATATTGAAAAGGCTTTTGAAATATTAAGGCATCAAAAATTTTATATCAAGCTTAGCAAATGTGCATTTGGCCAGCAAGAAATTGAATATTTGGGTCATATTATAACTCCACAAGGTGTCAAAGTGGACTAAGGAAAAATCAAAGCAATGCTCAATTGGCCTAGACCTGCTAATGTTTCTGATTTGTGTGGATTCTTAGGCCTTACAGATTATTACATAAAGTTCATCCACAATTATGGAGTTATTGCTCGGCCACTCACAAATCTCTTGAAGAAGGGGCAGTTTAAATGGTCATAAGAGGCAGAAGATGTGTTCAATACTTTAAAGTGAGCAATGACTTCTACTCCAATACTTGCTATGCCAAACTTTAATGAACTATTCATCATCAAATCTTATGCTTTAAATGATGGCATTGGCGCGATGTTAACTCAGCAAGGGAGACCCATAGCTTTCATGAGTCGAGCTTTGGGAGTCACAAAGAAAATATGGTCCACCTATGCTAAAGAAATGTTTGCTATTATTCAAGCCATTCAAACGTGGCATCCTTATTTGTTAGGCAACAAGTTCTATATTCAGACTAACCAATGTAGCCTTAAGTATTTGATAGAGAAACAGATAGTAATGCTTGAGCAATAGAAATGGATGTCCAAATTGTTAGGATATGACTATGAAATCACTTACAAGCCTAGAAAGGAGAATTTTGCTGCAAATGCTTTATCAAGAGTACTAGGCAACCCTAGCCTTAACACTCTTTTTGTCCCTCAAACATCTTTGTGGAATGCAATCAAGGAGGAAGCTAACCAACATCCTTACATGGTCCGAATTGGCAAGCTTGCAACTAAAAATCCTAGAGCTCTTTATAAGTGGCGGAATGGTTTTGTTTGTTATAAAAATCGTGTTGTAATTCCTCCTAATTTCCAACTTGTCAATCAGTTATTGTAGGAATTCCATGATTCACCATATGGAGGGCATTCAGGAATCTTGAGAACATACAAGAGGTTGGCTCAACAATTCTATTGGCCATTAATGCATAAGATGATTTAACAGTATGTCAACTCTTGCATTCATTATTTGCTAAAAGAATAAAGTTTTCAGGTCTTCTTCAATCACTACCCATCCCTTGACAAGTGTGGGATGACATAACCATGGATTTTATTGACGGGTTACCACTATCCAATGGCAAAAGCACTATTTTTGTGGTAGTTGATCGCTTAAGTAAATCAACTCATTTCTTATCTTTGTCACATTCTTATACAACAAATATAGTGGCTGAAAAATTTGTGGAAGGGATTGTCATGGCATGCCAAAATCAATTATTAGTGACTGAGACCCTATTTTCATAAGTCATTTTTGGTGTGAATTCTTCAAAATGTCAGGTACTAAGCTGAAAATGATCTCTGCCTACCATCCCAAACTGATGGTCAATCTGAGGTAGTTAATAGGTGTGTCGAGCAATACCTTTGATGTTTTGCTTCTCAACAACCTTGAAAATGGAGTGCCTTTCTTCCATGGGCTGAATTTTGGTACAATACTACATATCACTCCTCTATTGGAATGACGTAGTTCCAAGCTCTTTATAGGAGGCCACCTCCAAGTATTCCATATTATGAAATGGGTGCATCTTTTGTTGATGAAGTAGACCAAACACTGGTCTCACGAAATATCATTTTACAGCAGCTTAAACTTAATCCACAGATTGCAGCCAATCGAACGAAACAAGTAGCTGATTCAAAACGGCGAGATGTGGAATTTCAAGTAGGGGATCTGATCTTCCTTAAACTTCATCCTTATTACTAGCAATTTGTGTTTAAAAGAGCTTCTCAAAAGCTTGCTAGTCATTTTTATGGTCCATACCAAATTGAAGAAAAAAATTGGAAAGGTAGCTTACAAACTCAAGTTGCCTGAAGGATCTCAAATTCACCTTGTTTTTCATGTTTCACTATTAAAAAAAAAAAGTTGGGGAGACTCACATCACTAGTTCTGAACTGCCACCTGCAGTTGATAATGGTGAACTGATCATGGAACCTAAAGCTATCTTGGATACCAGATGGGTTAAGAAAGGATCCAACTTTGTTAAAGAAAGTCTTATTCAGTGGAAGAAACTACCAAAAGAAGATGCTATGTGGGAAAATACATAAGAGTTAAAGACCAAATTTGTTAACTTGAACATTGAGGACAAGGTTCCACTGAAATAAGAGGGCAATGATAAGCCAAGGAGGTCATCTCGAGTATCTATCAAAAACCTGAAGTATCATATATGAAAGTGGGCAAGTTGCATGAAAATAGCAGCAAGAGATGTGATGTGATTGTGGGTTATGATTTACAACTGCTGTTAGCATTTTATGGGTGAATAAGTTAGTGGGAAGTTTCCATTATGTCTGATATTTTATTGTTAATAACTAGTTTGTCATTCCTTTTATTTAGGCAAGTAGTTAAGTTTTTAAACTCTATTTCACAGCTTTGTAAGAGGACGAAGAATTCAAATAAAATTAAAGGTTTATTCTCACCTTAAGTAGAGTGTTATATTTGATAAATTTTTATTAGCTTTGATTGGGACCAATCAGAATCCACCAAGTCCACATCTGACGAGAGCATCTCACGAAAAAAGGATAAAATTGACATTGAAAACAAAGGAAAGTGAGCTTATCTAAATCTTTGATTGGATTTGACAGTATTTGATCCTTGAAAGAGACCTTTACATGGTCTAAGAACCTAATAGACTAAGATTTCTCCATATTTTCATCGAAAATGACAAAATAGGCAAAAGGGTCATGGATTAAAAAGGTATATGTCTTTTTTCCAATGGTATGGGAGAAGATGGAGTGGTGAGGAGGGGTTTTTGCTATACATTGTTTAGCTATGGCTTCGATTCCTAGCTCTTTGGAGGAATAGAACTCCGCCAGAATTATGGGTCCTTTTGCAATACAAGCATACAAGCTGAGATCTGGATTTGAAATCATTTCATACGTTTCTCTAATTTTGGGAGAGAAAAATGAGAATTCAACCTTCTTTATGAGAAACACAATTTTGGCATTCAAAAATGAGAATTGAATTGATTTTTTTTTTCAAAATAATTTGAAATGCTTTTTCAATGTTGATTGGTTTCTCTCTCTCTAAGGTTTGGAAAGAGAGAAACAGAATTAGAAACCTTAGACAATTGGAAGGTAGAAGGAAACAAAAAATGCATATGTAAACTTTACCATTATTTTTTCTTTCATATACGGATTTGTCCTTTATCTTTTTTATTAGTTTTTTCAATATTGTTAAATTTGGTTGGTCCGGTCAGTTCAACCGAAAAAATAAGAATCGATCACTAGGTAGGATTGATAATAGCGGCTCTTTAAAACCCAATGGAAAAACTTGTTGACCTGTCCAGACACCTGATGACACAGATGACCTTATCCGGGTTACTCATGCAAAATGTGTCACGCTCTTTTACTCTAGTACTCCTCTTGAAGAGATTTGAAGTTAACTTGGCCACCGATAACAACAATAACATGTAATGAGTTTTCATCATGATCACAATATATTCCTCATCGATTTTCAAGCAAACACCTCCCTTCCTCACCGATCTCTTCTCTTCTCTTCTCTCCTCTTTAATTTCTCTGTTAAAAGTATAGAGTGTGAGACACAAGGAAAAGAAAGGTGAGAAATGTTTGTTATTCCACCATAGCAACACTCCTAGAGGGGGTGAATATGAGTTTAAAATTTTTAATGCAAGTATAAAATCTATATGCAATATTAACGACGATATTAATGAATAAGACAATTAAAGAGATAGAGATAAAGAAAGCTCAACCAATTTATAGTGGTTCAAAGCATAACCGCTTCTCCTACATCCACTTCTCTCAATATCAAATTAATATTAAGGTTCTACTAGACACGGGTCCATAACCTAAATCCTTTAAAATAGTTTCACTGGAATTTTGCCCCTTTACAATGGGATACCACCCAATAATCACTCTAACAATAAGAGTTATAGATTTTCAAGTCTCTTTAAAACTTTAATATAAGCTATTTAAAAGATATGAAATTAAGTACAAATCACAAGCTAGTTTGAACACTTAACCAATAGAAATTATGAACAAAGTGTTCAAAAGAACAATAAAACAGTTATGACATGAGAACTTTAGTTTTCACTTGAATTAACTTTTCAAAAGTTGTTTTATCTTCAATATTTCAAGTATTTATAGCCTTCAATTCTTGGAGAGTAAATATGATAATTTTAGTTGCATTAAATGCAAAACAAACTTTAAATATTTGCTCTAACAACTATAAATTTATGCATATCTGTCTGATATGACAGCCTAACCACTGGTAATGGGCATTATCGATTCATAATAGGCATTATTTCATGCTCGTAATGGACAATACGCATGCTTGTAACGGTCTTAAAAGTTTTCTCTGTGCATTTGTAACAAAATTGATCATATAATGAATAATGGGCATTATATATCATAACGAGAATTACTTCATGCCTTGTAATGAGCTTGATCAACTTGTAACAGTCTTAAACACTTGTAACAGGCGTGAACATTTGTAATGGTCTTGAAAAGATCTTTCTGTTTGATTTCTACAATTTGAGCTCTTTATGTAATAGGCGTTGAATCCATAACGGGCGTTATGCTCTATTTCAAAAAATAACTAAGAAATGAACAATTTTAAGAGCATTTTATTATTAAATTTTTGTAACTAACATCAAAATTATCAAGAGTCAATAATCTCCTTTTTTTAATGATGATAAAACCTATTCAAATTGAAGCATAATCATATATCTATATCATGTAGAGATAGCTCCCCCTTAAATATTGCTTCCCTTGGAATTCATATATATTGAACTATATATAACCCCCTTAATTATTTAACCTATATAGACCATTCTTTAAATATCAAACATTCACATTCACATTCTCATATGATCTATATATATCATGCAAACGTGCACATTCTTAACATATATAGACCATTCTTTAAATATCAAGCATTCATATTCACATTCTTACATGATCTATATATCAAGCAAACAAGTAGATTCTCTCCCTTTTTTGTCAATAATAAAAAAGAGAGGACAAGAAAAAAATTTCAATTACGACAATTCCAATATCATAGACTATAATTCCAGCAATATCATAATTAATAGATATAATACCATTGAATAATAATAAAAGTTAGCATAATAAAGGATCCACATGATCCAAAGCATCCATAGGATTAACTAAAGATCCAAAATCAATCTCTAAAAGATTAACATAAACTAATAAAAACATACTAACACCAGAATAAAATAAGAAAGGACTTAGAAGCTCAAAATGTCCCAAAGAGAATATTTAAGCAAAATATGAGTCAAAAGTATCAGCAAAGGTGCATAAGTTAAGCTGAAGGATTGAAGAAGGAGCTGTAGGAAGATCAAAAGAAGTAAGTCCAAAAGTTAGGTCCTTTTGCAAGTCCTTTTGGTTGGAGTCAAGTGCATCCAACTTTAAATATACCTCTGCAAATTCACCTGTGACTGTGTTATCAAAAGAGTCAAGTCTAGCATTGAGTCTTCCAAAGTGTTCCAACAATAGATTTTGAACTAACTCTAAGGAAGAAGTAGCTTAAAAGCTGGATCAAGGCTATGAAGCAAAAGGCTCCCTTCTTCAATTATAACATCTATGTTATCCTCAGTCTCGTCACTTTGAACCAATTGATATGAAGCTTTTGAATATCATTTTGAATTTCGACCAGAAAAGCTGGAACATATTGTTGCTTTAGATTGTTTTTCAACACTACAAAAGGCATCCTGTTGTTGTTCTTCCTCATCATCACTTAAGGATTAAACCAATAGGCCAAAATCAATATTAAGTGCTAACTCTTTGAAAGTGTTGAGTCCAATAAAGTCTGCTTTGGAAATATTAACTTTGTGTAGCTCCCGAAGGAGTAATGCACTTGAAATGCTTCATAATTGTATTAACATATATAACCAAAATAATGTTTCTTAAGTTACTCAAAGCTATATCACGAAATGCTTCCATAATTTTTGAGCAAAGACAAAGGGATAATTAAAAGCAATCCTACTTAGAACAAATAAATCTTATTTACTGATAAACCCATAATTCTCAGTTTTTGCCAAAACCTAATAGGCCAAAAATAGAAGCATAATCCTCAGACTTGCATTTTTAAGTTTAGTCACTACACTAGTTGTAGGATCAAAGTTTTCTCACTAGTAAGTCTTTTCCATACAGGATTGGTGTTCCAATTTAGAGGTGCACATGATGGTTCCTCAACAAACATATCAAATAGATTCCCTATAGTTTCAAAAGAGAGTTATCAGAACTCCGAACTCCTTTAAGTATAAAAAACATAGTACCATCCTAATCAACTTATAGACTAGAGAAGAACTCATAGATGATGTTTTAGAAAGTTCCTCTATAAAGAAACATAAAGTCAAGATTCTTAAAAAAATAACAAAGAGTAATGTCAAACTTTTCAATTAATTTTACTTTCTCCAAAGAAGATGAATAAAGAGGGCACACATAGATTAACCTTCTTTGTTGGAGAACAACAAATCTCTCCCTCTGATTATCAGTAGTAAATTGAATACCAAGGTTCTCGATAGATTGATGAGATGTAACACCAAAGGAACTCCCTTTTTCCTTCTCGGCAACAATGATAAGAGATTGAGAGATATCTAGGGTTTCTTAGAGAATATGAAAGGTTATTTAGAGAGAGTCAGATGTTGTGACTAAAAATGAAGGGTTTAAATAGAGATATTTTTATAGATATGAAATAAATGTATGAGATGGATGAAATAACTACTCTCTCGGTCTTTATGGAATTTACATTGTAACGGATGTTATAGAGGATGAATAATTAAATTCTGAGAAAATATTGTCAAGATCATTACAAATAGTCAAGTGTTTTACAATCAATTTTGTAACGGGCATTATAATGTGCTTCTATGATAAATTTTCAAAAATAGGCTCAATAAGGTATAATGACAGGTATAGATATGGAATGCCCGTTACTAGTAATTACAAATTTGTGAACAAAAATAAGAGAAGTTTTTAGGATATGGCTCATGTACTTCTTTTATATGCTTGTAGTTCATGTATTGGCAATAAATAATATAAATTGAGGGTAAAGTGACTGAATTTATTGGAATTCCTTCACTTAGGTTTCAATTTGCAGATATTGTATAAAATACTCGTATATTGAATAAAATCATCACAAATCATCATATTATATCAAGCATAATAAATTTAACCAATGATTTTGAAAATATTACACATGAGAGGTATCAATCATGCCCAATTGTCTTTTAAAGAAGTATAATACTTCCTTATCCAATGGTTTGGTGAAGATGTCTGCTAATTATTTTTTGGTATTCATAAATTCAATATTGATATGTCGTTTGGATACGTGATGTCACGTCCTAAAATTTGGAATATGACGGTCCTAAGATATAGGAACTGTCAATAGTGACCGACACCCATATAACCCTATCATCTCCAATTATCTTTTATTGTTACTTAATTAACATATTTTTGTTATGTATTCTGTAATTCAGTTACTATTCCATCTCATCATCCATGCAACATACATAATTAATTTTCATATAAAAATATTATACGTCACTTTATACAATCCAACTATATCCAATTACAAATCCATGGAGTTACTAAAATATTATACAAGACAGAGTTAAAATACTTATGCTGCCAAAAATTAGACTGTTGGTTCCACAGAAGAAGAAGAACTGGAATCGACTTACTACTCCTGACTTATAAAATATTCAACAACTACAAAGTGAGTATGAAATACTCAGTGAATTTAATAAATATCATATCACATTAGGGTTGGTTAATCATCAAGAAAATAAGATAATCAATCCTTAGGCAACAAGTTTTGCACACCTATTGGCAAATGGGCAATATTGAGTAGTAATAGCAGTTTGTAACAAATTAATAGGTCATAAGTATGCAAATCATGTAGAAATGATAGATAATGGGCCTTAACACATATAACATGATACAAATCACATGTAATTTACATAAGGCAAGCCAAACCTTATGGCTAGGATATTAACCCTTCCCAGCTAGGGTCCATGATAATCATTGTGCACAATACCGACGATATTCAGCCACTATCCCGTCAGTAAGGTAGCTCTATCGAATCAACATATAATAAGGCAATGAAATCGTTATTTTAGGTAATTAATCAATAGGAACAAATAAAGATCAATGTACTCATCAATAATCATATGATTTGCATATTACTCATTCGATATCAATAATCAATCATATCTAAGCAATGGAAGCTATATTTAGAATAACAATAGGAATGGCATTCAAATAAGGGTTATACAACAAATTGGTCAACCAACGTCAGTTACGCTGGTGTAATTGACAAGCCATCATCGCTGGCGACGATGGCATTGGCTTGGTAGGCCTATAAAAGATTCATTGAGGTATTTTGTCAAGCACTTGGTGTGCAACTTTTCAATAATATTTTGGTAGGTTTTTGGTGAAATTTCAATAAGCAAATCAAATACAACACATAACTATACAAATTGGATCAAATTAGGCATGGAAAAGAAGGGAAAATAAAAAAAAAAAATTTAATGGAACATGGCATAAAGCATTCGGCCAAAACATGGCTTATCACAAATAGTTTCTATAATTCAAAATATGATTATAGGTATGTGATACGATGTATATTAAACTCACCTAAACCTTCGAATTGCCAAAACAGATCTTGTTTCCTCAATTTGCTTCAAAGTAGGCAAAATTGGTAATCTTGTTCTTCCTTTGAGTCTACACCAAAACTATCACCAATTTAGCTTTCAATGGTTACAATTAAACATAAACTAACTTAATTATAGATTATGGAAGCTTTATCTAGGGTTTGGTTTCATACATAACTTAATTAGGGTTTAGAATTAGGCATTTCTATCAAATTGAACAAATTAGTGTAATCAATTGCTAATCCCATCTAATTCAACATCTAATACATCTAATTAATTTAAAAGGATGAAGAAAACTCCAAGTTACCTTAAGGTGATGGTGTGGCCAAATTCTTCAAGTAAGGAATTCTTGATTTTTCTTTGATTCATTTGATGAAAATTGGATGGAATTAGGTTTATCAAGGTTATAATTTAAGTTTTCTTTGGTTTTTCCTTGGAAAATTGCATGAAAATTGATGGAAGTGTGAGGTGGGTGGTTCAGCCAAGCATGGAAGAAAAAGAAGAAGAAGTTGGTGGAAAAAATAAATAAGTGTGGTATTTATAGATGGCAAGTTTTAGAAATTAGATTTTCTACCCCAAAACTTTCATTATTTCTACTTTTGACCATAATGTTTTATATAACTATTTATGTCAATTCTATTCAGTTTTAGATTTCAAAGTGTGAATAAGCTTATTTTTAGCTGTAGTTTAACATTACACTGCTTTTGGAGGAAATCTGGATCCTAGACAAATGGTTTCCCAAAATACTCTTGAAGTTCCACTTAATTACGATTTTGCCATTCTATTGATTTTTCATCATTCTTAATATTTTTCCATACTTTCTTCATATCATTAACTATCATTATTCTTGATCTCTCATTACCCATGTATTTGAAAAAAAAATTAACTTTAAATTTAATACTGTACTAATTCCTTAAACTAAATAATTATCATCAGTGTTATTGGTTCGATACTTAATAAAACTGCCTAATAGTAATATAATTTCAAGGTATTACACGTGATCTCTACAAAAATTATATCTAATGTCTATATGTTTTGAGCCTGAGTGATAAATTGGATTTTTGAAAAGATTATCAACACTAGTATTATCACATTTTATTGGAATATAATCAAAAGAATGTCCAAAATATTCAAGTTAAGGTCTCATCCATAGAAGTTGAGTGCAACAACTAGCAACAACTAGCGACTACTACATACTCAGCTTTTGTGGTTGATAGTGCAACTAAGTTTTACTTTTTTGAAAACCATGATACTAACATATTTTCCAAAAATTGACAAGTGCCACTTGAACTTTTCTATCAATCTGTCACGACCCAACTTAGGAGCCGTGACGGTCCTAGGATACGGGTGATGCTTATGCTACCTGTACCGCAAAGAACCCAAATAATTATACTATATGGTATGCAATTCAATAACAAGCTCAATATGGCTTGGAAATTCTATAAAAAAAAAAAAATTGGGCAATATCACCTCTATATAAGGAATATGCCCAGCTGAGAAACAAGCAAATAAGCACTTCCATTATATACTTCAACATCTATCTCAAGACAAGGATCCCTCTGGATCTCCAATATCAACTCAATGTATACATCTGTATACCAAATCATATTCATTCATATCATCACATATTTATAAATATCTCTGTATCTCAAGCTTAATCCATGCATAGCATAATACTCATATGCAACAACATAAACATATAATCTCATACATATATATGCCCCTATTTACTTTACAGTACCATAGAACCTCTATACTATACAAATATTTACATTTGATTTTGGGACTAGAATTTACATGTCACTGAATAGCACAATTCTAAGGCGAGGATAGGAGATGCCTATGGAATTCGGGCCTCACTACTGACCTGAAAATGGTAACCACTGAAGGAGGTGAGTATAAAAATACTCAGTGAATCTATAAGTATAAAAATGCAGTAAATGCTTAATAAAATCATTATTGCTCATATACAGTATGTAGAATTAATATGAGATAACAAATGAAGAATATGACCAGTAAAATCAATGTAAGATAATCAGTGAAGAATATGACCAGTATCTGTATCATTATTCATATAAATATCCAGGTAACTTTCCATATAAATATTCAAATAAAATCCAATGTACGAGTCAACACACATATGATATAATAGGCGAGGGTCCAATAAAAAGTATTTTATATAATAAACGCACTATTGTGCAAAAATCCAGTGAACGTAAGAGGGATTAGCTCTTACGGCTAGAGAACATGACCACCCTCTCCAGCAAGGGTCCAATGTATACCAGTGTGCACACGGTCGATGGATTTTCCCACTATACCATCGAAATAGTCCTGTTATGATATCATATGAGTATGTCTTCGTTTAACCACAAATATGGCATATTTATACTTTATATAACTGTAGAACAATCATATATATATATATATATATATATGAAGAATAATAGAACAAATTTGGAATTTGTCAAAAATTGGCCCGGCGGGGCCCAGTTGCGCTGCCGCAACTGGCTCGCAAATTACGGATCCGTTTTGGGATTTTTAGGTACTTTCTGGTTAACTATGTTACCAAAAGAATTAGGTGGGCCATGAGGTACTGTTT
>CANXYC010689386.1:0-30467 GCA_948193065.1 Aleurites moluccanus
TATTGTTTCTTTGAGATGACTTGTCCAAGCTTTCCTAATATTCACATATATGATTCATATGTTATATGATATTGTATTTCTGATCTATCAATTGAAATTTCCAAGATATTCTCAAACCAAAATGACAATTTGTTTCATGTAATTACCATGTATATAAATTGTAAATGATTTGGTTATCTTTCCTTGGATCAAGTTCATATGAAAACTATTTGTTAACTTGACTGAATTTATATTATATATTGATGGTCTTGTGACCAATATGTTTCTTGTGAGATTGCAACCGTATGACCTTATGAATAGAACGCTCTTCCCAATGAGAGTAAATTCATTGGTCCATTGTGTACTTTGGGAACCTAGCTGATAGGGTTTTTATCAGTGTTCCACCTAGAGGAGACCATGAGCTCTAGGCATATGCCTGGCCAAGCATGCGTTTACGATAAGGTAGCAAGGACTACCGATACACTCTGTTGTGATAGGTAGCAAGGCTACTGATGCACTCTGCAGTTCTATCATATGATTTGATAGTGCTATTCGATTGTGAGCACTTCTGTTCTTGTAAGCATAACCATATGATATTTTCTTACCCATGTTCTTTGGATTTGCCTTTCCTTGGGATTGATACATTTCTTTTATATTGCATGTTCATATCTTACTGAGTTGAAGGTTCACTCCTCTTCTGTGGATTTCAGGTGATAGTGTAGCTCGAGAGGGAGCTAATATAGAAGACCGAGCTTCTTGATTTATTCCTCCAAGAAGTCTCCACTGTAATTATTTTGATTTATATAGATATTCATTGAATTGTATTATGGTACTGTACATAGTGGGAGTATACTCTAGAGCTCCATAGTTAGTTATCGAGGATGATATTATTTTGATGTATGAACTGTTACATTTTGGGCTGCTCTTGTTCCTTAGTGATGTGGGATGTATCTTTTGATCAGTAAGAAACAAGAGAAAATTATATGATGATAAATATAAATATATGAATTATGATTTCATGAACTATAGAAATTATAATATCTGCCATTTTGAAGTGTATTTATTGATTTTTGTATGTTGGAAAATTTTAAATTTCAAGTGAGAATATTGAGAATTTCAGAAGAACTTTTGTTTTGGATGTAGCAGAATTCAGTGTTGATCATTTCTTACTCTTAAATACATAATTTGATAAAGTGTAAAACATGAAAGTTGTTAATTTATATATTATCTATAATTCTATAAAAGTTTTTGGTAAAATTCTGTATATGTGATGAGTTGTGTCTATTTGAGCAAGGCTGGTCTGGTTGAGAATTTCTGCAGGGATGCAGTGTTTGTTTGGAATTACTGAGAATGACTGAGGTAGAATTAGCTGAAGTGGTGAACATGAAAAATGTTCCTTTGTGTGTTGAGATAATTCCTATAAAATTTCAGAATTATTGGATAAGTATATCTTAGTAGAAAGTGATTTATATCAAGGTTCTTTGGTCAGACTTTGAGGCAGGAGTCTGGGTAACTTTTGGAGAGCCACTACGGGCAGTGTGTGGGTTAGTTTAATTTGAAATTTTGATATGTTGTGTTCTTGTCTATTGATTATAAGTGTCAAGAAGAATTAGTAAGTTTGGATATGTACAACTCATTTGCGAGCTGGCTAAGTGGGGGATGTTCGGACAGGAGTTTAACTTAGGAGTGTTTGTTATGAAGAGCCAGCCTGATGTGAGAAGGCATTTTTGCAGACTGGCAATGCGAGATGGAAAAGGCGAAGAGCTTAGGAAAATAGCTTAGGTGAAGAGCTTTGGCAAAGGAGAGTTGGCGAAGAGGCATTGTGCGAAGAGAGAATGTGCGAATTAGCAGTTTGCGAAGAAGCGAAGAGGCGAAGAGGTGAGCCAGCATACACGAGGTAGCATATGCGAGCTGGAAGGTGCGAGGCAGCATTACCGGATCAAGTTTGGCGAGCTAGCAAGTGCGAGCTGGGAATGAAAAGAGAGATTGGTGAGCTGGCTTAGGCAAGGTAGCTTTGCCGAGGCAGGTTGGGCAAGGCGAGCTAGCTAGCGTGTTTCTGGGCAGAAGTCTATTTAACCCCAGTAACCCAGTAGCGATTTCACGATTTTCTTTCTTCCTTCCTTTGGCAATTTCAGTCTTTTTCTCATATTTGTTTCATATTTTATTCTAAGGCATTAAAATTTAGATTAATGCAATAGACTTCTAGATTAGTCTATATTTAAGGCAGAATCATCAATTTGAGCAGTGTTTTGTAGAAAACTCAATTTGAAGGAAATAAGGTAAATTTTCTTCCTATGTTATTTTCTTTGGATTTATTTAAGTCTATGGGTTAGGATAATTAATTCTGGGTATATAGAATTTATTGCTAGTGATCAGAAGCAATTAATGATAATTAATGTGGAAGAAATTTTGGAGGATGAACTGCTGTGAACAGTAACTCCGAAATTTAATGTGAAATTTATTGCAGTTTTCTTTAGAGAGATTAATGAGATTGTTGTTGGAACAAGAATAGAGATTCTAAGATAATTAATTTATGGAAAATCATGTGGAATACTATTAATTGGAGAAACCATAATTTTTGTATATTTGGGGAATTTCTTAGGAGGAAAATTCAGAATTTGATTGAGGGATTTAAGTGAGCAGTTTGCTAAAGAAACTAAGGGAAAATTGTGTAAGAGGTAAGTATGAACATTTACCTATTTCTTGTCTCTTTGAAATAATAATACTAGTCATATTTGAATTGTTCATTCTCATATGTTTATATATTTTGTATATGCCGAAATTAACTTGATCAATATTCTTGGATCAAGTCCATGTATTCTTGTTTGTGAACCCGGTTTGGATAATGATATATGATGATGGTCTTGCAACCAATATGTTTCCCATGAGATTGAAACCCATAACCCATGGATAGAATGCTCTTCCCAATGAGAGTAAATTCATTGGTCCATAGTGCACTTTGGGAACTCAGCTGGTAGAGTTCTGTACCAGTGTTCCACCTAGAGGGGACCAGGAGCTCTAGGCGCATGCCTGGCCAAGCATGTGTGCATGTTGAGGTAGCAAGGCTACCGATACGTATGTTCTAATATGTGATCAGTTCTTCCAGATAATATTTGATAATGCCATTCCTTGCGGGCATTCTACATTTTAAAGATGAACCATGATTTGAAATTGACATGTTTTGATATAACCAAATTATTATGAAAACTACACTTCTTTCAAGTAAAAGCCTATAGCTTTCTTCATGCCTATATGTATAATTAATTGTTCATTGACCTTGATTCGATATTTCATTCTTATTATATAATGTTCATATCTTACTGAGTTGAAGGCTCACTCATCTTTTGTGGATTTCAGGTGATAGTATAGCTCGTGAGGGAGCTAGCAGAGAAGATCAAGCTTCTTGAATTTTTCATTCCAAGAAGCTCTCATTGTAAATCTTTTGTTATATGATTATGTATTTTTTTTTCGATAAAGGATATTATGGCACAATATGTAATGGGAGTATACTCTAGAGCTCCGTAGATAGTCGTTAGAAAATGACAATGTTATTGATGTATGAATTGTTATCTTTTGGGAAATCTTGTTCCTTAGTGATGTGAGATACATCTTTTGATCAGTAAGGAACAGGAGAATATTATTATGAAAAGATGTAGTGAAGAAATGATTTATGCTCGAATGGATTATGATATAGTATAGCATATTATTATATCTGATATGAATATATATGAGATTCAGGATATGGGAGTTCTACGGGTTTATGGTGGCCTTAAGCCTACCCTTGCCCTAGGACCGTCGCACCACTGGAATCGGGATGTGACAATTTTAATTGTGTAGAATGATAGAGACAAAATTAAAAGAAGTGTTCAACATAAAAAGTGTTCATTTATGTCTTATATAGAGGAATATAAAATGGTTTTACAATTCAATTTTTATTTTAAGAGATATTAAGTAATAAGTGTTATCTGCCCGGATTAATAGATAAACAGGACAAGGGTTATGAAGTTCTGTTGATATGAGGACATTAAATTCTGAATTAGGGAAAGTTTTCAACATAAAAAATGTTCATTTATATGTTAAATAAATGACTAAATTTTTTTTATGTATTTGGGTGAACAAGGATTGAGTTATAGACATGGAAATAGAGTCTATCCGGACATATATTGCAGGACAGGAAGCTTAATTTTGAAAATTCACTAATAATTGTACATTGATCATAATGACCTGAAATTTGAATATGTTATAGTCTTAAATTTCTAGTGTAAATAGTAAAAATAATCAAAATAATTAGTTAATTATAGATTGAGTTATAGGTAAAAGAACAGGGTCTACTCGTGATTGAGTTGCAAGGCAAAATGTAGGGCAGAATGCTTAAATTCAAAGTGTCACTATAAATTGTGTAGTGATGAGATTAATTTGAATTTTGGATATATTGGAATTTGGAATGTCTAGTTTAAGTAGGAAAAATAATTGAAGCAATTTGATAAGTATAAAGAGAGATATGGGTAAAAGAACATAGACTGTCAATTGTTATTTCTATTAAGAATAAAACCTAGGATTTAGGAATTTTAGAGAATTTTTTTAAATTAAGTTTAATTAATGTTATTTCATATTAATTAGTATCTAAAATAAGATTAATTGAATATATTGCATTAAAGGAATAATGAAAGGTGATATGGAGATTAAATGTGCAATGGAATGAGACTAAAGAGGTGGAGAGTTGAAATACAAGATTAAAGGCCAAGGTGAGTCATAAGTATATTATTATGCATATTGTAGCCGTTCTTTGAACTATAAATTCTATTTTCTCATTGTTATCATATGAACTAAACCCTCTTTCTTATTGATTAATGATCGATATTTGATATTGATATTTCCTACAAGGAGACCATGCAATGTGATTATAAGTGTTGCACCTTAACCTATTATATGTCTAATTACATGGCATAACAGAACTACCTGACCGATAGGGTAGTGGGTAAATTCCATCGGCAATATGTACATTGGTATAATTTTTATCCCTCACTAGGAAGGGGTGTATATCCTAGCATAATTATAATTATAATTTCACGAGTTATTTTATGAGATATTTCTTGAGGCCATGAATCTGTTATGCTCATGTTTAATTGGACCACTGAGCTATTGATACATATGACTCAAATTAATAATACTTGTTTCCTTAATTGACTACCTAACCTTAAATGTAATAGTATATTTATTACTCACTGAGTATATTTTTTTATACTCACTATGTGGTTATTGATCATTTTTCAGGTATGAGGTAGTAGCAGTTATATCCCAAGTCACCTCCTTCCTCTAACTTGGGTCATTGAAGACCTCAATGTAATGAGTACTTTTGTGAAGTTAAAGGGAAAACTCTTAGAGCTTTATGATACTGTTTATAGATAAGAAAATGAAGTATAAAGCATTATGTAAATAATTAAAGTGATCGATATATTCTAAACATGATGAGGTTTAGAAATGGAAAAAAAAATGAATTAAATGATAAAAACAAAAGTTAATAAGATAAGCACTATGTGAATGTGAATAAAATGGAATGTGTATAATGAGAGTGAAATAGTTAAATAAAGATTATAGAAGTGCATTGTATGCTTTTTGAACTGTGGGATCAAGGTTATACAGATGGTAGAAAAAAATATGAGTGTGATTTGCTATGCAGATTATATAAACTGAAGAATGAATATTTGGATATAACATGCTAATGGGTTCTACGAGTATCCTGTGACCTTAGGTTTAAGACCATCGCGTTCCAAAAGTGGAACGTGACAGAAAGTATCCGTCAAACTTGTGACATAAAGTATCCATCAAACTCATGATAGATTGGTTAAGCCCGTTACACTATCATCATAACAGCCATTACCAGTTCAAAACGCTCGTTACAGGTGGTTAGTTGTCATCATCAGACAGATATGCAATAATTTATTACTGTTGGATATTATTTTTAAAAGTAGTTTTGCATTAGATTAAGCTAAAATGATAATATTTAATTACCAACGCTTGAAGGCTATAAATACTTGAATATTTGAAGATAAAAGAACCTTTGCCCATCTCTAAAAAGATTATTCTATAGATTTTTTTCTTATTACTCTATTTTCGAGTGTTATTCATTGAACACTTTGTACTTAAACTTATATGCTTTTTGTTCAATCTAGTTTTTGCTAGTATTAGCTATTTGTACTTCAATTTGTTTCATTCAACTTTAATAAGTCTTAAAACAGACTTATAAATTTCTTATTTTTAGTGAGAAAGACTTGTGGATAGTATCCCATTGTAAAAGGGTGACATTCCGGTGAAACTAGTGTATTGATCTGGGTTGCAAATCCTTGGTTGGTGGAACTTCAATATCATAATCTTAATGTCTATTACAACGCGAGACTTTAAATACTTACATTTTTTTGGAACCCTAACTATTTCATATCTTTCAAAACTTTTCAATTTCCCTCCACTTTATCTTTTTATTTTTGGTGCATATTCATCAAAACGTTTTCTTTCTTTCTTTCTTTCTTTCTTATAATTCTTTATTCACTTTATATCCTCGTTCAATTCTTCCTTGTATCCATAGAAATTGCCTAAATCCAAGAATGTGGGTCACAAAGGAAAAGGAAAAGGAACAAACATGGGAGTTGTATCTCAACCAAAAAATGGGTCGGTTAAGCTATCTTATGGGTTGTCTTTCTTTACTATGGACCTCAGAGATAGATTTCTAGCGCTTTGAGACCGAGGTACTCCTATAAGTGGTTGTCCATTAAACTTAGTTGATTTGAGAACACTAAATTTGAGTGATATTGTTTCTAAATACTGCATAAACTTCTTTATAAATGAATATTTTGCATATTATCACTCAATTTTGCATTTGGAGTTGGTATATGAGTTCTTCACCACTTTAAAAGTCAGTGTATTAGGAGAAATAATATTTTTCCATAGAAAAATGAAACAGTCATTGAATCCAACTAGCTTGGACCCATTTTCAAAATCAAGACTAGTGGACATACTAAAACACCTGATTATTAGGATCCTTCTCCGATATGGGATGAACTAACTGGTATTGAAAAAAATGATTCTAAGTTTGTAAAGGCCTCAAACTTACATGAACATACCCTTAGAGTTTTTCATCAGATTCTCACCTATTTTATTTTTGCTAAGGGTGATAGTAATGGAAATGTCATTCGCAAGGAGCTTTTCGCTCTCTCTTATTTGAAAAAGGGAAAATTTTGATGTAGTTAGATGGTTTGTGGAAGCCTTTAAGGATATGATTACTAAATTAAAAGGCAAACTATTGTTGGGAATGTATGTAAGTAGAATTACTGTTCATTTTGGACTTACAATCTTGAATACAAAGTTAAGCTTACTCCTAGAGAATGCTTGGACATGTCCACTTTCTGCGATATGGGGATTGCCAAGCCAAATAAGAATTCATAGATTTTAGTTCATGAGTCAAAAGAATCTAATAATAATAGTACTGATGACATGTTGAGGGTTGTATTCCTCCTCCTCAAAAGCGAAAAAGAGTTTCTTCTACGTCTAAATCCAGCTCACAACCATCTCTCTCAAATGATGCTTTTCAATCTCAAGTTTTAGAGCAATTTACTAGACAATTCTCGTTTTGAAACTTTGAAGGCCTTCATGAAAGTAAATTGGATAATATTGAGACTACTCAATAGGCTTTGAAGGACTCCGTTGCTTTATTACAAAGGGATGTATCTCTGAAAGTCACTGCTACTGAAATGATTGGTGACCCATCAAATCCTCATATTAACCATTCTTTCTGATCAAAACTTTGTTGAGCTTTAACTTTTGTTACTTCATTTTATCTGTTTAGCATTATATATTTTGGTATGTTTTAGTATTTAAGTATATTTTGAGCAGTATAGCACTATTGGGTATAATTTTTATTTTGTTTTATTATTATGGATATTACTATAGATGCTAGTTTGGACCTTTAATCTATTATATATTATTATATATGTATATTGTTGTATTATATGTAGATCTAATTTCAATTTCTTTGAAGATATTGCATATTCTTTTTTTTTTTTTTTATTGATTGACAAAAAGGGAGAGATATATAGTTTGTTTTAATGATATATATATTTGGTTTGATGATATATATAGGTATGATATGTTAGTGATATATTTTTTGTTTGATGATTTATATAGTTTGCTTGTATGATATGTTGGTGATATATATTTGGTTTGATGACATATAGGGTGAATTTGCATTAGAATTTTTAAATTATATTCACTCTCTCTAGGAATATTGTTATAGTGAGATAATAATCGAACTGTTCGCGAGCCTATTCATAGTATGTTTACAAGCTTATAATCGAGTTAATTACGAGTTTAATCGAACTAAATTTAACTTTGCTCAAATTCGACACATTTATTTATTGAGTCTTAAAATAAGACTTAAACTTAGTTCATTTATAAAATGAACTGAATATGATAAAATTTTATCAAGCCGAATATTGAACCGCTAAGCGAACGGCTTGCCTCGTTCTACTACTTTTATTATGGAACTATATAATATATGTGTGTACTATAATGTTAAAACAAAGAAACATTTTATTAAAAAAATAGGAATTAGTATAAGAAAACAATTGCAAAATTGAAATCTAATTGAGCTAATTAATTTAAAATTGTAAAATTTTAATTTCGATTTGAATTTTAATTTCCAATATTTGAGATTAATAACTAAAAATATTTTCACCAAATTAAATTTTTAATTATTCTTAAATAGAACTCTCTTCAACCAAGTGAAATAATTTTTCCATGTTAATGTAAGTTTTAATGAAAATAAAATTTACAGATTTTATTCTCAACTAAAATGCTTTCCATATATTGAAACATCGCACTTCATTTATATAGTTGGCAACTACAACTAGTAATATTTTTTTTTATTAAACTATTCGGTATCCGACTACTGCTGATTAATTCGAATTTAAACCGTTTAGATTTCTTTCGAAACTTTTTAAGTCTCTAATACTGATTGTTGTTTATCATCCAAACTAATTAAATATTGATTACAATACAACTAATAATATTATGCACCTCTTTCAGTAAATATAGTAAAATAACTTAATTCGCCACCCGTTGATCATTCTCTTTTTTTTTTTTTTAACTTATAATGACCAATTATTTTTTTTTTAGAAAATATATTCATGTGTTAAAAATAATGTATCTTAATTTAAATATAAGAATATTAAAATATACATCAAGAAGTATTAAAATAAAAAGATTTAAATTTTTTTCAAAATTCTTTAATCATATTGATAGAATATTTAAACTAGCAACTTGAAGGGAGACGAGCTCTAGTTGATGGTAATTAAATCACAAATTGATATTTATGTTTTCAAACAAATTTGATTATTTGTGTATCAATAATGAATTCAAGATCCAGAAAATATATAAATAGTATAAGAGAATGAGATGGTTCTATAAAAGAATAACAAAATATTTTTATGAAAAAAGAAGTAATAATTTTTTATTAAAGGAATAAGAAATGTCAAAAGAAGAACTAAAAATAAAATAAATAATAATAAATTTATGTTAAAAAAATATGGATTAACATATCTAGAAAAATCTGTGTTTATTGACTTAAAAAACTATAAAAAAAACTATCACGGATCAAAAGAAAAGATCAGTGTTAACTTAAAAGAAAAGCGCTTACAGGAATAAGAAAAAAAAAAAAGGGCTAAGATTTGAAAAAGTACATAAATAATGATGTCCAATTATTTTCAAATATCTATTATTTTTATTTTTAATTTAGATTTCATTTTGTTTTTTCATTATTGTTATATTTTTTCTACTATTAATTTAGTATTTTTCATTGAAGTAAAAGACGTAAGCCAAAAAAGAGGCAATTTTTTTTTTTATAGCATGATTTAGACTCCATTAAAACTTCAAGACTTTTTGCCTTGAAGGTTAAAATCCCAAAATATTATGATTTCTACAGTTGGTAGGAGATGTATACTATTTAAAGTTGGTAGACTTCAAGTATATTATTTAGAAAAAGGAAAATAAAATCCAACAATTAGGCTGCCGATGCTATTGGGATCATCAATAATACATGCATGGCAACTTATAAATCTAATTTGAATTTATATGTTTAAATTTAATTTATATGAAATTTGAAATTATTTAAACTAAAATGACTCGAATTTATAAGTCAATTTCTCCTATTCATTTGTGAAATTGATTAATTTTTAAGTATTATTTTTAATAAAAAAAAAATTCAACTTCTTAATTTATTTATTTCAATGCAATTTGAATTCACAACCTCTTAAAAATATTAATAATTTTATTATTAGACTATACTAACACAACTTATACGTTTCATATTTATATGATACGATATGGAAATTCTTTTAATTAATCATTAAATGTAAAATATTTCAAGAAAAATTGAACAACAATTATGTATATATATATATATATATATATATATATATATATATATATATATATATATATATAAATAAAACAAACATTATTTAAATGATAATATATAAAAATATATAATTAACAATTAACATGAAATATATTATCAATGCCTAAAATATAAAATGTATAAAATAAAGATAAATATTTATTTATTTTCATTTATTGAGGCCAAGAACTTTAAAAATACGTATAAGTTTTCAGTCATGTTATATGTTTCATTTCAGTCATGTTATCTTTTTTTTTTTACGTCTTATATAATTTATAAAAAATATTAACTGTCAAAATATTATATAAAAAAAAATTATGTTTAGCACATAAAGATATTATAAAATAGAAATGAGGCATATAATAAAACATATAATCCGAACGGCTAAAAATAGTGCTTTTAACAAATACTCATTGCTTGTAATTTACTGATTTGTATTTGAACTATTACCCTTTATCTGTTTTGAGGGAAATAGGGAAAAAATAAAAGAAAAGAAAATAAATTTAAATAATTTTTTTCATTTGGTTTGCTAATTAGAGAAAGAAAAGAAAAGAAATAAAAGGAAATTCGATTTCTCCATTTACGCTTTATAACCAAAAATATTTCCCTTCATTTGGAAGAAAATGGAGGGAAATTATGGTGCTGATAAGTGTGGGAAAGGTAAGTTACAAAAATACTTTTTGTTTTTCCCATGAAAGAAGGACCAACTGCTGCTTTGAGGACTGATCTACATAGGCTATTAAAAACCTGGAGAGAAAACAAAACCTCTATCTTGAACTTGTTTAGTAGAGACGTCACCATTTGTATTAGGCAATTAGATAATTCAGTGAAAGGACAAGTTATTTAATAATATTTTTTATTTGAACATTTTAATTATAAAAATTTAAATTAAACTAATGTAATATGGATCAATATTTGCCTATGTATTGATATTTATTTTTTGTAATATTTCTGGGATAATCTCAACATTAATGCTTGCAGAAAATGATAGATACCGTTGTTGTAGCTCTTCTGCTGCTCGGCAAGCGACTGCTGTGAAGGAAAATGAGGTTAGTGCTTACCAGAGGATCTCTGGGCATTTCTTATGAAGATGAGGATAGAAAAGTAAATGTATTACTAATGATTTTGAATTTCCTCTCTCTCTCGTGCAAATAAGTAATCCAATCAACATAAGAGAAATGATAATTTTTTTTTCTTCTTTTCTCTTTATTTCTCTTGATTAATTTCCCTTCATCCCCTCTGCACAACCAAACAAAGCATTAATTTCTTTTCTTATTATTATTATTTTAATTTTTAAGCATTTGTTTACAGTTTGGCGGGTATTTGATCCTTTGAGCTCCATTCTTATGTTGCATCTTTTGCTACCTAGATTCGGGCTGACCTGCAAAGGAAGAAATATTTCCAAACTTATTCCATTATTGCTTCAAGCCCATTCCCCATTCTGTTCGGCAGCCACTGATTATTGGGAAGTTACATCATATGGCCTTGGAAGTGGGAAGAAAGATGTTGAATTGGATCTTCTTTTCCAATGCAGCACCAAACTTTCGCATGCTAAGTGTCTTCACGCCCTTCTTGTGGTGTCGGGGAGAGCTGATAATATCTTCATCTCTGCAAAACTTGTCAATCTCTATGCATACCTTGGTGCAGTCTCATTCTCTCGTCGCACTTTTGATCAGATTCCACAGAAAAATGTCTATACTTGGAATTCTATCATATCTGCTTATGTTCGCCATGGGCGTTTCCATGAAGCTGTATGTTGTTTCTATCAGTTCTTGTTGACGTCTGGTCTTCAACCTGATTATTACACTTTTCCTCCTGTTATTAAAGCTTGCCGAAATCTACTTGATGGGAAGAAGGTACATTGCTTAATCTTAAAGATGGGTTTTGAGTGGGATGTTTTTGTAGCATCCTCCCTGATACACGCGTATTCACGTTTTGGGTTGCTAGGTGCTGCTCGCAAATTGTTCGATGATATGCCAGTTCGAGATAATGGTTTATGGAATACAATGATTTCTGGGTATTGTCAGTCTGGGAATGCTGCAGAGGCATTGGATGTTGCGGTTGATATGAGATTGGCTGGGGTAGCTATGGATGCTGTTACAATTGCTAGTATTCTTCCTGTTTGTGCACAACTGAATGATATTTTAAGTGGGAAGTTGATTCATTCGATAGTTATAAAACGTGGATTAGAATTTGAGCTGTTTGTATCCAATGCATTGATTAACATGTATGCCAAATTTGGTAGCTTGGGGCAAGCGCAGAAACTTTTTGATCAAATGCTCAGAAGAGATATTGTGTCATGGAACTCAATAATTGCTTCATATGAGCAAAATCAGGACGTGGTTACTGCACGTTTATTCTTTGACAAGATGCAACAAGTTGGAATCCAACCTGATTTGTTAACCCTTGTTTGTTTGGCTTCTATTGTTGCTCAATTGAATGATCATCGAAACAGCAGGTCTGTTCATGGATTTGTCATGAGGAAAGGCTGGTTTTCTGAAGATAATATCATTGGGAATGCAATTATTGACATGTATGCTAAATTAGGTGCTACAGATTCTGCCCGAGCAGTATTTGAAAGACTTCCTGTTAAGGATGCAATTTCATGGAACAGTTTGATCACTGGTTACAATCAAAATGGTCTTGCAAGTGAGGCGGTTGAAGTATATCACATGATGGAAGAATGCGAAGAGATAATCCCAACTCAAGGGACTTGGGTTAGTATTCTACCAGCCTATTCTCACTTAGGAGCCTTGCAACAAGGCATGAGAATTCACGGACGGCTTATTAAAAATTCTCTGTCTTTGGATGTTTTTGTGGGCACCTGCCTCATTGACATGTATGGAAAATGTGGAAAATTAGATGATGCAATGTCGTTATTCTACCAAGTGCCTAGAAAAGATTCAGTCCCTTGGAATGCCATAATATCTTGTCATGGAGTTCATGGGCTTGGTCAGAAAGCTCTTGAGCTTTTTAGGGAAATGTTAGCTGAGGGGGTAAAGCCAGATCATGTAACATTTGTATCGTTATTATCAGCTTGTAGCCATTCAGGTCTGGTCAATGATGGTCAACAGTGCTTTCAGATGATGCAGGAAAAATACGGGATAAAGCCTACTCTAAAGCACTATGGCTGCATGGTCGATTTATTTGGTAGGGCTGGTCATCTGGAAATGGCATATAAGCTTATAAAAAATATGCCAATACAGCCTGATGCTTCTATGTGGGGTGCTCTCATCGGTGCTTGCAGAATTCATGGAAATATGGAGTTGGGTAAATATGCTTCAGAACGATTGTTTGAAGTTGATTCAGAGAATGTTGGCTACTATGTTTTGTTATCAAATATATATGCTACTGTTGGGAAATGGGATGGAGCAGATAAGGTGAGATCATTGGCTAGGGACAGGGGATTGAGGAAAACTCCTGGGTGGAGCTCTATTGAAGTGAACAATAAGGTTGATGTCTTCTATACTGGGAACAAAACTCATCCAAAATGTGAGGAGATATATAGGGAGTTGAGAGATTTGACTGCAAAAATGAAGAGCCTTGGTTACGTTCCAGACTTCAGCTTTGTGTTACAAGATGTTGAGGATGATGAGAAAGAGCAAATCCTCATGGGCCATAGTGAAAGGTTGGCCATTGCATATGGAATCATCAGCACCCCTATTAAAAGTACAATTAGAATCTTCAAAAATTTGCGAGTCTGTGTTGATTGCCACACTGTAACTAAATTTATATCTAGAATTACAGAGAGGGAGATTGTCGTGAGGGATTCAAATCGTTTCCATATCTTCAAGAATGGAGTTTGTTCTTGTGGAGACTATTGGTGACAGATTACTATCTAATTAATTGAAGAACTGACGGTGGTGAATGAATTTGATTCCAAAGTTATGACTTTTACAAGGATGCCTTCATTTCTGGAGTGCCAGAGTCCAGATTGAGCTGGTCTTAAATGAGAAGAATCACAGGAAAGGTATCCAACTACTCATTTTTAACATTACGAAGACAAATTTAGTATGGTACTAATCAAAAGAATATTATATTACTATATATGAAGCTTTGATGTACTCATCAGCCATATATCCCTTTAATAAAATAATAAATTTTATTGTTCCATTTTTGTGTATTCTTATTGTCTTCTAATCTAATATTAAAACTTCTAAACCTTATTTGAATTTTGTTCAACTGATAATTTAAACAGCAAATGTACTTCCTTTAGCTACTAACAACTGGCTGCCAGTTTTGCAGGAATATTATGGGTCCATTTGCTTATCTGGATCAAAGGTACTGACCCCACTAGCCGCGGGAGACGTGTAGAAAAAAAGGGAAAGGCTTTCTTGCGCTAGGTGATATATTTAATTAACATAATAATATCATATTGATAAAATATAGATATTAGTACTTCCTCACAAAACTTTGGCAAACATTAACTTTTTTTTTTCCCCTCTGTTAAAATTTATTTGATTAAAATTTATTTGATTAGTAATAATTATTAATTTTTAAATATTTAAATAATTAAAAAATGTTTTTTATAAAAATTTTAATTTAGATTTTTTATTAATTTAAATAAAAATATTAAATTATTTTTTAAAAATAATAATTAAAAATATTTATTTTTAATAAATATTAAATATATTAATAATTAATAATAATTTTATTAAACACTTATTATAATAATAATAATAATAATAATAATAATAACTAACCACTATCAATTAACAATTAACAAAAATTATGAGCGGCTAAATCAAATATTTGCACTAAAAAAATATTTTCAATTAACAGATTTTTGAAATGACAATCATAAATTTGCACGTTGTATGATCACTCAAGAAATTTTGGTTTTTTTTTCAAATAACATATATTTCATATATGATATGGTAATACAACATGGAAATGACAAATTCTAATAATTGAAAAAGGGACCGCCACATAGCCGTGTCCACCAACCCCACCACCTGCTGGTCTTACTGTGGTCCCTATCTACGTACTTAATTATCTTACGAGAAATTCTATGAATTTTCAGCCGTTGGCCCGAGTTGTTGCTTATTCAGAGCATCAATTGTTAATTCTGCAGAGGATTAATACCGATATTTTTTTTTTGAGTTCGAAAAGAAAAAAAAAAAAAATCCCTAATTTTCGTAATGTAAACAGTTTCTAATTTTTGGTTTATAGGCAAAGTTTTATTGATATATTTTTTTTTCAGGTATGAGAAGTATCAATTGAATAACTCTAAAGCAAATAGTTAACATTTCACAACTTATATGAGAAATTTACTTTTTATAAAAATTAATTAATATTTTTTCAAATAGGAGAATTGAAAAGTATCAATTGAATAATTCTAAAGGAAATAGATAATTTTTTTACTACATATGCGAGACTTTCAGGAAGCGAAAGTAATAACACTGATATACTTCTAATTTGTTTAATTTTGTCAAACACGTTATCATATCCCAGGTATTTGTTAATAGTGATGTCATGGAAGATGGTTTAAGTATGATTTAGTTGAGCATAAGATTTGTTTAAGGAATGACATGACTAGCAGTATGATCGGATAAAAATAAGGTTATCTATTAGTTAGCTTAGCCTAAAACATTGATGATTAAGTTTTAGATTAAGAATTGATCCTTGTTAAAGGATTCTTAGATAGTATTGAGATGAAATCAATTAAAAGTGAAATTGAGGAATGATCTTATAATTACTTGATGGATTTTCATAGTAGATCTTGATCATAATTGGAGAACACAGTTAGTAGAGTACCTCCAAGATTCATCCTCGCGGGTAAATAATAAGGTGAGGCTCATTGTTCCAAGGTTTTGGAAAGATAACAAGGTCTTTTACCGAAAACATCTCAGCAGAGAACTATTGTTATGTTTCGATCCGAAAGAATCCATGTTGGAAAAGGACTATACCAAATATGCCAAAGGATGTGAAGTGTGTCAAAAGCATGGCCCGGTTCAAATTTCTCCAGCCGATGAGTTATATTCAGTTATTAAGTCTTGGCCATTTAAAGGATGAACTGTTGATATTATTAGAAAAATTTATCCTCCGTCTTCAAAACAACATTCCTTCATCCTAGTAGAGATCAATTATTTTTCAAAGTGAGTTGAGGTACCTCTAAAAATAGTAAATCAATAATCGGTCATGCACTTCTTTAAGAAATTTATATTTCACTGAAGCAGTCTTCCCGAATCCATCACAACCAATCAAGGTACGATATTTACAAGGGAAGAAGTTAGAAATTTTTGCGAGGAGTATGAAATTAAGTTGATTTATTTCACATTAAGTTGATTTATTTTACTCCTTATTATACTCAAGCTAATGGTTAGACTGAAACTACTAACAAGGTTATTAAGCTCAATATTCAAAAAATGATAGAAGATAATCCAAGGGTGCGGCACGAATTGTTTTCCGAGACTTATGGGCTATTCAGACTACCTTGAAAACAGCTACAAGGGCAACGCCATATAAAATAGTTTATGGGCACCATGCTATGATCCCAGCCGAGTTAACTGTTAGGTCTTTAAGATGCCAATTCTAGGGAGAATTAACAGTCGATCAATACATTCACACAATGCTCAGGGAGTTGGACGACCTGGACTTTGATCGGCTTGCGGCATTGGACAAGATTCAAGCTTAAAAAGAAGAGGGTCAAGAGAGCTTACAATAAATGGGTTTGTCTAAAGAATTTCAAGGTCGTCGATTTAGTTTGGAAGGTGGTTTTGCTAATTGGCCACAAAGATGCCGAGCTTGGAAAATGGTCACCGAATTGGGAATGGCCCTTTTTGGTGAAAAAATATCAAAGGAAATAGAGTATACAAGTTATCAGATCCAGATGGTGATGAACATGATTGATTAATTAATAAAAAAATATTTGAAGCCCTATGTACCATCTATTTGGGAAGTGATTGACCAATTCAGATTTTTAACCAAATTGAAATTGTAAATGATTGTCAGTTTATTAGCCGATTCACCAGATAATGTAATGATTTCGATAATTATGTCGATTCACATAAGAGATATATTCATTGGTTATTAACCAGTTAATTGAATGAAATTAGATTTTCGATTCTTGAATCCGATTATAATTAGAAACAATTCCAAAATTAAGATATAAGAAGATTGACACAGTTAATTCATGCACTAATAAGAGCTATAAAATAGATAATCGGCCTATGGCTGTAAAATATATTAAAAAAGGACAAGTCCATTGACTGTCAAAATATTCTTTACATTGAAAGCTGTCTAAAAATTACTGATAACATATAAAAAAAGAAAAAAAAGGGTCTTAAAGTTGCTGTAAGAACGTATCCACAGTTCCTGAAATTTGCTTCATTTTTAAACGGGTTGAATTTTCTCTTCACTCAAGTTCCCTGACCTCCGCGAGCCGTTCAATTTTAGAAGTAACCAGTTTTTCAGCACCTTCCTTTGCGGTTTTAACGCGTTTTGCAAAATCATCCTTTTGCCCAGAAACTATTACTAGCCTGGTCTAGAGCTTCCTAATTTCAGCTTCAATCTACCTCTTTTTATCAGAGAACTCCTTCACCTTCGTAACCGATGCTTTGCCAAATTTCATTAGGCATTGGACATTCTTCTCTGCATCAGAGTAATAATCTGCGGCTTCTTTGTGGCCGGTGATGGAGATGTTAGTGAACTGATAACTGTCTAACAGTTGGTTGAAGTTGGTAGCGAAGGAATCAATGAAAGCTTTAAGGCTTACATATATATAGGCTTCTATGGCATGAGTGAAGATGAAATTAGTTGATTCCCTGGCAGTGTTGGAAAGATTATCATCGAGGAAGATTGTCAGGCCAATGTCCTTTAAAGCCTCCAGAGCATTAAGGTGAGTTTGGATTTGACTCCAAAGGTCATCCTGCTTGGCTTTATTCAGCTCTTCACCCTCCTCCATTTAGATGGGAGAGATCACCTCAGGTTGATCTGAGACCAGATCATAACTCGAGAAAAAGCTAGCAAAGTCATCCTAGTTTTCCTACAAAAAGACCGAGTTTGAATAAAAATCAAGGTAATATAAAATTAAGGCAAAATTAAGAATGTGTACCTCATCCTGAGGAATGTCAACTTTGGTCTCCCCAGTAACTTGAGATTTGGGCTCAGGAACAACCAGAATGGGCTTAAGAAACTTCTCGGTATCACAGGTGAAATCCTAGTAACTCCAAGGTCTCGGGCTAAGGAGGCAGTCTCATATGAAGATTTGCTTGGCTCGGGCAGCGATGACTTCTCCCCGAGGGGTTTCACTTTAAAGGCGAATTTTCTGCCAGTAGAAGTTTTTATTCTTTGCAAAAAAAAAAGAAAAAAAAAAGTGCAAATTACAAGTGATTAGTACATGATCGAGTAAAAGCATAACAACAATAAGTAGTACCTTTGTTTTCTTGGTTAGAGGCTTGGTCAGCTCTGAGACTTTACCTAGAACATCTGTTATATTCCCAGGAATGGCATCTAAAAGACACGAAAAAATTTAAGTTAGACAGAAGAATAAGAGATGTTTGAAAAGGACAAAAACTTACCTAGCCGAATGAGATTGTTTTCATCAAGCAACTCGATAGATAGCCAAGTATTATCAATCAACCAGTCTTCTTGATAGGACCCAACCCAAGTTATTTTGTTTCAACGGTAAAGCTCAACTCGGCTCACAAGAATGCCAATTGATTTTTGGGACTTTTATGGGAATCCACCCAAGACAAACGGTGGTTGATTTGAAGGATTTTTGTCTATCATTGAAGAGTTGGGCTTCTATCAACTTTTGCCTCATTTTAGCCAATTTCTCTCGTTTGACTAAGGACTTCATGCTAGCTTTGGTTTGAATGTCTCTCTGAGCCTCTTGAATTCACCGAGCATCTCGTTCGGCTCAAGCTAATTGTATTTAAAACCATAAAACTTCTTAAAGGCAAGAATGTCATGGATATACGTACCTTTCAGACTACTACATATGGGATGAAGCAGCGTCAAAAGCAGTTCTTTTTGGCATCCTCTCAACTGGATTGAAGTCCTGCATCTCCCAAATTATATCGGCTAGAAACACCATTTTGGATGCTATAAAATCGGCCCACCAACCTTCATACAATTCAGGCAGTCTCATATGAAGATTTGCTTGGCTCGGGCAGCGATGACTTCTCCCCGAGGGGTTTCACTTTAAAGGTGAATTTTCTGCCAGTAGAAGTTTTTATTCTCTGCAAAAAAAAAAAAAAAAAAAAAAGAAAAAAAAAAGTGCAAATTACAATTGATTAGTACATGATCCAGTAAAACAAAAACAGCAATAAGTAGTACCTTTGTTTTCTTGGTTGGAGGCTTGGTCAGCTCTGAGACTTTACCTAGAACATCTGTTATATTCCCAGGAATGGCATCTAAAAGACACGAAAAAATTTAAGTTAGACAGAAGAATAAGAGATGTCTGAAAAGGACAAAAACATACCTAGCCGAATGAGATTGTTTTCATCAAGCAACTCGATAGATAGCCAAGTCTTATCAATCAACCAGTCTTCTTGATAGGACCCAGCCTAAGTTATTTTGTTTCTCCGGTAAAGCTCAACTCGGCTCATAAGAATGCCAGTTGATTTTTAGGACTTTTATGGGAATCCACCCAAGACAAACGGTGGTTGATTTGAAGGATTTATGTCTATCATTGAAGAGTTGGGCTTCTATCAACTTTTGCCTCATTTTAGCCAATTTCTCTCGTTTGACTAAGGACTTCATGCTAGCTTTGGTCTGAATGTCTCTCTGAGCCTCTTGAATTCACTGAGCATCTCGTTTGGCTCAAGGTAATTGTATTTAAAACCATAAAACTTCTTAAAGGCAAGAATGTCATGGATATACGTACCTTTAGACTTGTTGGGGTCAGACTACTACATATGGGATGAAGCAGCGTCAAAAGCAGTTCTTTTTGGCATCCTCTCAACTGGATTGAAGTCCTGCATCTCCCAAATTATATCGGCTAGAAATACCATTTTGGATGCTATAAAATCGGCCCACCAATCTTCATACAATTTAGAGCAGCCAAGAGATACAGACAGGTCATCTAACATCACCGAGGAATCTCTATCTTCATACAACTGGCTAATTTCAACAATAATGTACTGTGTAATAATTGTCCAAATAGTTCTAGCAAGGTTGTATAAATAGATTATTAGAAAAGGTAGGCATTGTATTAAGCCAAGCTGTCAGCATAGAGATTTGGGTGATAGACTTCTATACTACATTTATTATCCAGGACTGAGCTAAAATGGAGGTATCAACAATTAATATGTTATTCCAAGATTCAGCCCATTCACCAAAGGTGAACTCTTCACCAACCATCACGGACCTATAAACAAATCGAGTCCATCTAAGGCCGAATTCAGTTGGACGGAATGGACAAAATTTAAAAGCTTCTCTAAGTTTGGTAGCATAGAAAAAAGAGAAGACTTGATGGAATTTAAAAGAGAAAGTATGAACTCATTGACCATAATTGGGGATAGACTGAGTATGAGGTTTCAGTATGATAAGAACAAACCCAGGGAAATAATCCATCAACCATATTTGGACCATCCAGAGTGAACCAATTACCGAGCCAAAAGATTGAGAATAACCATTATGAAGGAAGATGTGAATAGCTCGGTAAATATGAGTAAGAGTATATTGGCCTAGGGAAAGTTTTTTGCCAAGGGCTAAGGTAATGGCTATTTTCAAGTGCTCCTTGGTAACTTTGACCGAGGCAGTGCAAAAAATGAATTTATAAAGCCAATATAAGAGAAAAGCAACATGCTCAGAAAATCTAGGTTCATCATCAAAAGATCGGTTAAGATTCATAAAATTACTATAATTGCAATCATTCTTTTGAAAGAGATCTGGATGTCTGAAGTATCAATTTCAAAAGAAATTTACCGAAGTATCAGATAAAGGAATATTGAAAAGAACAACTAAATCAAGCAGGGTTATAGACATGGGTTTGAACCTAAAAGCAAATACATTACTATTGGCATACCAAAATAAAATAGGAGGAAGCAAAAGTTGTTTATGGAATGGGATCCTAGTAAGAGTAAAATCAATTAGGTCGAAAATACCGAGAAACATCCAAGAGTTCGAGAATATCTGCTGGAGACGAGCATACTAATTGAGAAAATCGACAGTAACTATGGGCCAAGAACGGGGTTGTTTAATGTGAATCCAAGAGCTAAGTTTGTTTTTACAATTAAAATAGAGAGGGGAATGTTTCTTACCAAATAAAAAGTTCTTATATTTAGTTTCCCCAAGAACTTAGGGTCATCCCTAGAATGAACTGATGGTCAGAGGGGATCGGTACTTAGAGTTGGCCGATTGGGCTCGCTACTCCTTAAAGATTTGGCTTGCCAGCTACAACAACTTTCCCTTTCTGAGAGCGAATGACCCTAATAAAACCAATAAACAAGGAAAAAAGGGTGTAAGTATGGATTTAAAGATTAAAAGAAGGAAAAAAAACAGACAAAAGATGAAAAACTTACTTGAATGATGTTGAACTTGGATGAACTAGGGAAAAGATTTGAGAGAAATGCTTTGAAGGTTTTTTATCCAAGGGAAGTGAAAATAACAGTGTAAAGTGAAAATGAGATTGGAGGTCTACTTTTATAAGGGCCAGAGTTAAAGCTAAAGATGTGATGGTTCGACTACTTCGGGTAGTTAAAAACAATTGAGACACTGAATTTGAAAATGAAAAGTTGTGACCATTCAATTCCTTTGGTGGTTAAAAATATTTTAATAACATTAAACTTGGAGGTATGACTGTTCAGTGGTCTTGGCCAGTTGAGGCAGTTGTAGCGTGGCTAGTGAAAAGGTACAACCTTTTACTTTCTTAAAACTAAAAGGTTATAGGGACCATTATTAACACTGATCCAAATTAAGGAAGTCCATAATTATATAAATTAAGAATGAGGTCTATCATAGAATGATTGTCAGGCTTGGCTCATGTTTGATAGGAACAGTCGCACGATTTTAATTAAATCATTATGAAAGATATTATTCCCTAGAAATAAGATGGAATAATCATGTTGATTCATGGATTCCTAAATAAGGATGGATATCCTAGCAATACACTATAAATAATTTTTTTTTTTTTTTTTTATCTTAGAATGGATCTCTCGAAAAGCGTAAATACACACAAGATTACTTTTTCATCAGCTTTTATTTATGTTCTTCTTGAGTTAACAATTGATAACCTAAACACTTACCCTTGATTGACGGCTTTGGTAGCAAATATATCAAAACCCTAAAGTGCTCAATTGATGATTTTTTGTGCCTACATATGAGGTCTTTAAGTTATTTTTTATACTTTTTTCCAAAACCCCTGAGTTGAATTGATTGACAATGCCTTTTTGCCTGCATATTGATTAGTCCGGAGTCCTATCAATTGTACTTGATTGTCAATGTCTTGTTGATTTTAATTGAGTCATCTAGACTATAATAGTGAGCCCATTAATAAAACTTCAAAAGATTTACACTTTATTAATTCATTAATTTTTGTGCAAATACACACACACACACACACCGATATATATATTGTCACACCCCAACTCTAGCGATGTGACAGTTTTAGGGCAAAGTCAGGCATAAGGCCACCATAAACTCATAAAACACAACAGAATTTGGATCCCAAGTACATCACATGCTCATATCATATACATATCATCATTGTGTTATTTTAGCCTATCATGTCATTATAGGCTTTCCTATTTAAACTCAACAAGTTGTAAGGAAAACTTTAGAAGCATGCTTTTCAAGCAACTATTGTAATAGTATTTCTAAACATCACTATAAAGCTCTAAAAATAACTTATCAATACATAAATATATATAAGTGCATACTTAATTGCAACATAATAGATAAAATTTTATATAACGAGTCTTCTTGTGGAGAAAGGATCAAGAAACTCTATCTTCAATATTAACTCCCTCGCAGGTGAATCTAACACCTGAAATCCACAGAAAAAGAGTGAACATTCAACTCAGTAAGATATAAACTGCACTAATGCTTACAAGTATCCTAAAGATATAGAGGATAAGTATGAACTTGAACATATATTTAATATACTTTTGGAATATCATAAGGAAACAGATTACGAGAATCATGGCACAAGGAATCATAGTTTCTTTAATATGTGAGTGCCCACAAACAATGACACTATAAATCATATCACGAAATAGAACTAATAACATATCATAGCATGAAATATAATCGTATTGGTGCACCTTGTCACCTCAACATCTCCATGTACTTACGTGGGGCACATGCCTAGTGTTTTTGGTCCCCAACTAGGAGAGATACCGATAATAACCCTATCAGTTGGATTTTCGATGTGCACATTGTACCAATGAATTTACTCTCATTGGGAAAAGTATTCTATTTACATGTGGTTCATGAATTATATAGCTTGGAGAAGAAACATAATGGTCATAAGACCATCATCATATGTTTATATATATATATATATATTCATTCAATCGTACAAATAGATAAATAATGATCTTGGTCCAAGAAAATGACGACCAAGTTATTTATGCAAATCATTCATTTAGTGGGTCTCAACTATTATGGTTAACATTCATTAATTTGTTGGTTTGGGTTCATCAATAATGGTTTAAGAAACATACATAAAGAAGAAAGAAATAATAAACATAGACTTATGAAGAATGGTGTACATTAATATAGTTCATACTTATTTCAAAGCAATTCCTTGCAATCTATTATCTCTCTTTTAACGTGAGAAGCATGAATTATTCCATAGTCTCATGTGCTTTCCATCCCTAAATCAAAATCTCAATATCCACAAATTAAGGTTTTTATCATTCATGATCATATAGTTGTAATCTTTATGATTTAATCATCTTGAGAAGTCATATTATACTTTCTAACATCTAATTTAACATTTCTTAGAAGAACATTAAAGATTGGAATGATTAGCTACCATTCACCCAAAACCCTAAATCCTTGATTATTTCATGTAATTTATAATAAATACTATTTAATGCTCTTATACAACTTATATTCATCTATTCTAATCATTAATTAACTCATCTTAAACTTAGAAGTGAGTTTGGAATAAATATCTTGAATTTCTAGAAATGGAGAATTCTTGAGAAATCTGAAATCTTAAAGTTCTTGAAGGTTTGATTCTTGATTCTTGTGTTAATGGAGATAAAATAACTATTTGAAAAGAGAATTTAATGAATTTATGGGTGGGTGAAGTATATTTATGGAAAAAAAAGAGAAGGGAACAAAATAAATGAAATCTGAAAATAAAAAAAGAAGAGTCGTATATTTATAGGCCCGTGTCTTCATGTCCGATAATATGTTTCACGGCCATGAAAGTCACTGTTCACGTTGGATTCGAAGCACTTCTTCGCGGCTGTGAAGGGACGTTTCATGCCCGTGAAGCCGAATATGAAAAGTTGGTCAATTTACATAGAAACTGTTCTCACAATAGTTAATGATATCTCACACCCATGAAAAATACTTCACATCCGTGAGAAAATTTTTACGCTCGTGAAAGACTTGTTAATGAGAATCTCTCATATTTCTCCATTCTAACTTATCCAATCTCAATCATAATTCTTAAGATCTGTTAATAACATATTTGAATATAACTCAATAGCATATTAGTAGTCAATTCAAATTTATAGTTACTAATATATCTTCACGATTTAAATTAGAATTTAAGCACTTAAAATTTTACTGGTTAATTTCATTATTTAACTAATTAATTAATAATAAATTCACAATTTACTAATTAATTTCACTATTTAACTAATTAATTAATAATAAATTCACAATTTACTAATTAATTTCATAAATCTTAATTTTCACGATGAATTTCACAATAAAATTCCAATAAATTTCACAATGAACAAAATAAAATAAAAATAAAAATAAATTAAAAATTAAAAATAAATAAAAGAATTACAACAAATAAAAAAATAGCAAATATAGAAAATTACAAATAAAATAAAAAAATAAAAAAAATTACAACAAATATAGTACAAAAAAAATAAAAAAAAATAAATAATTGCATAAAATTTTTTGACACATACATAAAATTAAAACAAACGAAAATAAGAAAAAATTGAAAAAATCTGCAAACAAATTGAAACAAATATTAAACTAAATTATCAAACAAATAAAAACAAATCAATCCAAACAATAAAATAAAAAACCTTGAAGCAGACGAAATCAAATAGAACCGGTGAAGTAGGACAAAAAGCTCCACGAATGAAATAGAAATACTACATCAAATTAAATTCCATTATCCATCAACAAACCAAACCCCACCACAACCCATAAGAAAACGCTCTAAACAACTGAAAAAATGGAAAAAAAAAACTTACATGAACTGAATGCCAGTGATGACAGAAGCCCTGGACACAAGTGAAATCGAGACAGGAGAGAGACAGCAGCATAAATGGATTACAAAAGTGAGAGAAACAGAGAGGGAGAAGAAGCATCAGAAACGTTTTAAATTATGATGTTGGGGTATTTATATAATTTTATTTATCGTTGAATTTTCATTCCTCGGTAATCCATTTATAACACAAATAAAAAATAATTTTTTTAATTTACTGACGAAAAATAAAATACCATGTAGAAATACAACCCATCGCCAGTCCATCAATAAATAAATGAGCACGAAAAACTCGTGCCATACTTTTTGTCGATAACTTAAAGCTCGCAAAATTCCTGCCATGTTTACTGACCGCTTATATTTTGTCTATATATACTGACAACTTTCTGTAGGTATATGGTTGGTGAATGCATAACTTTTTTTTTTTTTTATTTTAGTGTTTTGTCTGTAAACCAACGGCAATTACCTACGGTTTATTTTTCGTCGATATTTTCTGTCGATAGCTCCCGCATTTCTTATAGTGAATATAAATTTATATCTATATTTTTCATACTACGGAGTACCTATAAAAAGAAAATTTGGAATAATAATTACAATACATAAAAATGTCCAATACTATACATGAAGTACTTTCTTGTGGAGGAAAATGATCAATAAGCTTTATCCTATCCTTTTATGTCTTCTGCTCTAGCACTTGAAAAATATTAGAAGAGAGATGAACTTTTAACTTAATGAACTGTGAAATACATTAATGCATAGGAGTTCATGGAGTTTCTCGTAAGAATATAATAATTATATCAATAGATCAATGTGACAGGGTCAATGAACATTACATTACTGTACCCTAAAGAATGGCAACTATCAGTCATTACGCATATGAGAGAACAAAACATTAACAGTAATAATGGTAAGAAATTAACACTTCCTATAACAATAAACATATACTTGCGCGGAGTATACATCTAATGGTAATATAGCCCTTCTTATGTAGGATACTAATAATTGAGACTATTAATTAAGTCACCGGTGCATATAGTCCAATGGATTATCCCTCATTGACAAATGCGTTTTGTCACAAATGTGACTTATAGCTTAGTCATTGGCTAGGTGATAACAGTGGAATCATATTGACCCAAATGACCTCTCATTAATAATAAAATAATATTCAATAGCCTTAAGCTTAGTAACAATAAAATAATAAGGTATAGGAATGAACTTGGTCCAAGGATCAATAACCAAGTTCATTAACAATGAATCAATCAATATGGTTCAACATTGTAGAGAGTTTCAATGAGCAATATCAATGACATTAATAATAGCATAAGCAATGAAATATGTGTGTGTGTGTGTGTGTTGAAAATGCTCGATCATAAGTCATGATGGCTTATCATGCATTAACATATTTCATAACTCACCTTACTTTTTTTATAACCTTCCAATATATAGCTCAAATCACCTTTAGCTTTGCATAAATCACCTCAATATCCTTGGCTCACCTTGTCTACACACAAGTCGATGTACAATTCAAATTAGAGTTTTCTTACTCAAGAAGTTCTAAGTCAAATCTTTTATGATTCTAGACTCCTTGAAGTTTATTAGATAATTATTAACTTTAATTTAACTGTAATATCCTAGAAGACTGTACGAACTCAAGTAAACCATAACAGTGGATATTAAGTTACTTGAAGAATAAATAGGTCATAATTGGTTTAAGGAAAGTATAAAAAGGAAATTTAAGGAAAATTTATTCTTGAAAAATTTTAAGGACGATAATAAGCAGTATGATCGGTAGTCGATTTTTATAATATTTTTAAGAGGCTATTTATTAAAATTGATTGAGGACACCTTAAATTAGGATCCTAAATTATTAAGAAAAAATAATTTGAGGATTAATATGAGTTTAAATAGATGAATGGATAGTGAAGAAGAAGAAAGTAACAATAAACTACTGATTTGGTGTACTTATCGTTTTTCGATTTTTAATAAATTTTTGAAAGTTAATTTGTTCAAATTTCTTTTACATAATTTAATTTAGATGGATTATGGTCCAATTAAAAATAAGATGGAAGTGAATATAATATTAAGAGTAATTAAAAATGGATATGGAATAGAAAAGAAATTAAGAAAAGTAAATTTTCGATTTACGGAGTTTTTCCGAAACAAGTTTAGTATAAACATTTTTTAGCTATTTAAGTTAATTAATTCAATTAAGATGAGGTACACTAGGAAATGTAAGGTTCCATAGAATTTTAACAGAAAGAATTCAAGGACTCAATTTAAAAGAATTGTGGTTACAAATATAAATATAAAAAATTTTGGGTCAAAGTATAATTACCTAAAATTATGAGACCCACCAAGTCAAAGTACATTTAATTGAAAAAATAGAGCATTCTCCAAGGAAAAATATTTGGAGTGGCTTGCCAAAGGGATAAGGAAAGGAGGATTTTATTGAAAATTTTTCCCACCAATTTATGAAAATTTGACAAATGCCCAAATTCCAGAATTTTCTCCATTTTTCAACCTTCCTATTAGCTTAGTATAAATAGGAAGAGAAGGCTAACCATTAGAAAAGCAATGGCCAAACCCTCTTATCCAAAAAAAAAACTTTCAAAAATACTTTCTCAACCATCTTCCAAGTAATTCAAATACCTAAGTTGGGAAATGTTAGATAAAAGGAAGAAAGTCGATAAAGGAAAAATTAATGAACTTGTTATCATTGGAGGAGAAGAAAGGAAGAGATTCATCTAAGGTAAAGTTCTTAAACTCAATTCTTTAATTTAATTAATGAATGTTATAGTTTGAATGATTAATGGATTGAATTAATTGAATTGTATAAGTAATGAATTATGGAAGAACATAAAGATAAATTAGGATTTTAGAGGATTCTGAAATCAGGGTTAGAATAGAAACTTGTAGCTCAAAGTTCGTGAACTTAATGGATAAATTTGAGAAAGTTCAAAACATGAAAATTGTAGATTTGGGATATGGCTTTAAAACATTTTTTTCAAATTAAAAGTAAAGAAGGAGATTGTAATATCTTCCATTTTGTAGTGTTTTTATTGATTTTTGTATGTTTGGAGAACCTATTAAAATTTTTAATGATAATGTTGAGAATTTCAGGAATTTCTGTTTTGGATACTGTAAGATTTTGTGATGATCATTTCATGTTCTTAAAGACAGAAATTGATAAAGCGTAAAACATGGAAGTTGTTAATTTATGTTTTAGCTATAATTTTGTAAAATGGTTTGGCAAAATTCTGTGTATGTATTGAGTTGTGTCTATTTGAGCAAGGCTGGTGTGGTTGAGAGTTTCTGCAGGGATGCAGTGTTTGTTTGGAATTACTGGGAATGACTGAGGCAGAATTAGCTAAAGGTGTGAACATAAAAAATGTTCCTTTGGGTGTTTTGAAGATGGATGTAAAATTTCAGAATTTTTGGATAAGTGTATCTCAATGTATAGTGGGTTTTATCAGACCTGTTTAGAGAGATTCTAAGGCAGCAAGTCTAGGTGACCTTTGGCGAGTCACCATGGTCTGTGTGTTGATTCTTTTGATTTGAAATTATAATATGTTGTGCTCCTATATGTCAATTGTAAGTGATAAAAAGAATTAGTAAGTTTGGATAATTGTAGCTCATTTGCGAGCTGGCTAAGTATGGGATGTTCAGGCAGGAATTTAACTTAAAAGAATTTGTTATAGCAAGCCAGCAAAATACGAGGAGGCATTTTGCGAACTGGCAATGCGAAGTGGCATAATGGCAATTGGAGAAGTGAGTTTGCTGAAGTGGCAATTGGCGAAGAGGAAAGGCGAGGAGGAAAGGCAAGGAGGAAAGGCGAAGAGGAAAGGTGAAGAGCTTTGGCGAAGAGGATTTGGCGAAGAGCTTTGGCGAAGAGGATTTGGCAAAGAGGAAAGGCGAAGAGTTAAGGCGAAGAGGATTTGGCGAAGAGGATTTGGCGAGGTGGCATTATGCGAAGAGAAAATGTGCGAAGTGGCAGTTCGTGAAGAGGCGAAGAAGCGAAGAGGCGTTAGGATAATTAATACTGGGTATACAAAATTTATTACTTGTGATATGAAGCTATTAATGGTAATTATTGTGGGAGAAATTGGAAGGTTGAGACTGCCATGAACAGTAACTCTGAAAATTTAATGCAAATTAAATGCAGATTTTCTTTAAGAGATAAATGGAATTGTTGTTGGGAATTAAGAATAGAGACTCTAAGATGATTAATTATTAGGAAATCATGTTGAATATTATTGGTTTGGAGAAACTCTAATTTTTGTATATTTGGAAAATTTCTTAGGAGAAGAAATTCGAATTTGATTGAGGGATTTTAAGTGGGCAGATTTCTAAGGAGGAAATTAAGAGAAAATTTGTGTAAGAGGTAAGTATGAACATCCTATTTGATTATTGTTCTTTGAAATTAAAGTAACCAAGTATTCTTACATTTGATTATTCTATTATATATATTTATATACTTGTATAACGAGAATGGCTTGATCAACCTTCTTGGATCAAGTTCATGTGTTTCTTGCTTGTGAACCCGATTTGAATGATGTTATATGATGATGGTCTTGTGACCAATATGATTCCTATGAGATTGAAACCCCATGAGCCATGGATAGAACGCTCTTCCCAATGAGAGTAAATTCATTGGTCCATTGTGCACTTTGGGAGCCCAGCCGA
>CANXYC010689415.1:0-11232 GCA_948193065.1 Aleurites moluccanus
ACGGAGTGAAGCACCATATAATGTGATATCTGCCATTGGTGCAAGGAGATTGTTGAGGAAGGGTTGCCAAGGATATTTGGCATATGTTCAGGATACTAATAAGGAAGTGAAGAGTATGGAGCAGATTCCTATAGTCAATGAGTTCCTTGATGTATTTCCTGAAGAATTGCCCGGGTTGCCACTGGATAGAGAGATAGAATTCAGTATAGAGTTGCTACCCAGCACAAGTCCGATTTCTATTCCTCCCTACCGTATGGCACCAGTTGAGTTGAAAGAGTTAAAGACTCAATTGCAAGATCTGCTTGACAAAGGATTCATTAGACCCAGTAGTTCACCCTGGGGAGCACCTGTACTTTTTGTGAAGAAGAAGGATGGTTCTATGAGGCTATGCATAGACTACAGGCAGCTCAACAAGGTCACTATCAAGAACAAGTATCATTTGACAAGGATTGATGATTTGTTTGATCAGCTGCAAGGTGCAAGTCATTTCTCCAAGGTAGATTTGAGATCGGGATACCATCAATTGAGAATTCGGAATGAGGATGTGTCGAAGACAGCATTCCGGACCCGATATGGATAATAAGAGTTCTTAGTGTTGCCATTTGGATTGACTAATGCACCAGCTGCATTCATGGATTTGATGAATAGGGTGTTCAGGCCATTCTTGGACAAGTTTGTCATTATGTTTATTGATGACATTCCTGTGTATTCGAAGAGTGAAGAAGAACATGAAGAACACCTTAGAGTTATGTTGCAGATTTTGAGGGAGCATCAGTTGTTTGCCAAGCTTTTGAAGTGTGAATTTTGGCTTGAGAATGTGGGCTTTCTAGGGTATATCGTGAGCAAGGAAGGGATTAGAGTTGATCCTAAAAAGATTGATGCAATTCTTAGTTGGCCTAGACCCACGAATGTTTCAGAAGTTAGAACTTTCTTGGGTTTAACAGGCTACTACAGGAGATTTGTTCAAGACTTCTCCAAGATTGCAGCTCCTTTGAGCAAGCTCACTCAGAAGCAAGTCAAATTTCTATGGTCAGATGCATGTGAAGAAAACTTTCAGAAGTTGAAGATTTGTCTCACCACGGCACCTATGTTAGCTTTGCCGTCGGGTGAAGGAGGCTATGCGGTGTATTGCGATGCATCGCGAGTGGGGCTTAGTTGTGTGCTTATGCAGCATGGTAGAGTGATAGCTTATACTTCGAGGTAGTTGAGGAAGCATGAGATGAACTATCCAATCCATGATCTTGAGATGGTTGCAGTAGTGTTTGCATTAAAAATCTGGAGACACTACTTGTATGGTGAGAAGTGTGAGATTTTCAAAGATTATAAAAGTTTGAAGTATATATTTCAGCAGAAGGATCTTATTCTTAGGCAAATAAGATGGGTTGAATTGCTTAAAGATTATGATTGTGAAATCTTATATCATCCAAGGAAAGCCAATGTGGTGGCGGATGCATTGAGTAGGAAGTCCTCGGGAAGCTTGTCCCATATTCAAGTGAGCAGAAGGTTCCTAGTGAGGAAAGTGCAAAGATTGCATGATATGGGAATCAGTTGGGAATTGTCAGAGTCGGGAGTGCTTTTGGCAAATTTTCAAGTCAAGCCACTTCTCATTAATCAGATTAAAGAAGCTCAAGATAGAGATCCTCAGTTGGTGAAAATAAAGAATGAAGTGGGATCAGAGGGAGCTCCAGGATTTCATGTGGATGATAGCTTGTTAAAGCATGGCAGTAGGCTATGTGTTCCAGCAGTTGATGGGTTGAGAGATATGATTCTTAAGGAAGCACATCATGCTAATTATAATGTGCATCCAGGTGCAACCAAGATGTATCATGATATCAAGAATTCGTATTGGTGGAGTGGAATGAAGAGGGATATTGCTGAATATGTGGCCAAGTGTTTAACTTGTCAGCAAGTCAAGTTTGAGCATCAGAAGCCATCTGGATTACTTCAAGAGTTGCCATTGCTGGAATGGAAATGGGAGAGAGTGACCATGGATTTTGTGGTCGGATTACCAAGAACTTCAAAAGGCTATGACTCGATATGGGTCATTATGGATAGATTGATCAAGTCTGCCCATTTTCTACCAGTTAAGACGACCTATGGAGTTTCTCAGTATGCCCAGATTTATGTGGATGAGATTGTTAAAGTTCGATTTGGTTTGGTTTTAAAAAATTATGGTTTGTTTTATTCAGTTTTTGAAAAGTTCGATTCGATTCAAACTGAACCAACCGATTTCTCACTCCTAAATAGTATTGTCATGCTTAGTTTTCTCTTAAATATAAGTTATGTAATTAAATCATGAAAGTTAGTTATTGTATTAATTAAAATCTTGAGTAATTTTATATATATGAACTTAAATATGATGTTTGTGATACATTAGTGAAAATATGATTTATGTATACAAGTTTTCTCATTATTTGCCATATATCTTGTATTTGTATTTGCTTGTTAAAACTAACCATATAGAAATTCCCCATGAAAAATGCATTACATGAGAATCATAAGACCAATGAGGTCAATTGTTTGCTAAGGCAAAGGGATCTAAATATTTAGGCCCAAAAGCAAGTCAATGGCTATAAAAATCTATCTTAATATTCGAGCAATTCAAGTTTTTTTCTCCTTCCCTTTCATTAGTATAGGCCTTTATGAGTTGATGGGTTGTAATCATTTCTTCTCCTCTTATTTTATTAGGTTGTTAGATGTATGTTTGTATTATCCTTAGGCTTTGATGGATTTCACACTTATATTTGTTAGGTTGTTTAGAGAGCTCGTTTCTACTTCCATTTCTTTAGAGCTAGTGTACTTTTATTGTGTGAATTATTTATTTCTTCAATATTTTATATATCTTATGTGATGTTGCATATATAAACTACTCATTCATTAAATGTATATCAAAATTCTCCTTTATTAAAATCTTTAGCTTAAATGGAAGCTGACTGTAATAGCCAAGCGGGTTGGGGTGCCTAATATTTCTAAGTAAGGCTATTTGATGCTCTGCCAGAGATACGATCACCACTTATTTTTTAGAGAAAGAAAATGCTTTTCAAATGTGGTCTCAGTAATGCTTTAAAAACCGTGTGGCGACTTGTTTTCTCCGATTTGGTTTATCCTTACCATCTTCTCTAAAGCTACGAGCCTAACAAAACCAAAATGTCATCGTAAAAAATATCACACCTCCTCTAATACTCAATCTGTCATAATTAGGGGTCAAGGACAAAGCCATGAAATTAATTTTGGGTGGCTCAAAATTAAAATTTTTTATATAGGTACAAAGTAAATATACAATTCAATTTAAGAAAAAAAATTAATTTAAAAATCATAATATAAACAAGTAAATATAACTTGATTTTGGGAAATATATATTTTATGGTAGGCCAAAACACAAAGCTAATAGAAATTTTGGGTGGACCAGACTAAGAGTTTTAAATTTTTAGGTGGGCTAAGAGAAAATTTTCACTATATTAATAGAAAAAAAAAATTATGAGTGGCCCAAGCCCACTGTTTAGGGGCCAACCCCACCATTGACTCTTTTAATCCAAACTACGAGCCACAATGAAATTAGCTTGAACCTGACCATAATTCTCTTATCCATATCTAAGCCATAATGAGACCAACTTAAATCCGACTAGATATCTTTATTATAATCATATATCATATCTTCTCATATATGTATATTATTTCATAACCATGATTATTTCCTATGTTAGTATTTGTTAGGATCCATATCATTCTATTTTCATTGCAATCACAAGACATATATAGTAATCACAAATAACAGAACACATATTGATATAAACATACATTGTGCTTCTTATTCTAGTACAAATAATGATAATTATACTCCATATATATATATATATATATATATATATATATATATATATATATATATATATATATATATACACACACATTCACTTGAGGTATAAAATGCTTAGATGCAGAGTTAAATTATAATATATTAACTCATAAAACTAACTGGATAAAGACAACTCAATCCCCATGATCAACTTGACCTCCTGCAAAAGTACTCGTGATATCTAAAAAATAGAAATAGATAAAGAATAATTATAATTTAAGTAAATTTTTAACTAAAACTTTTTTAGACATTTAGGAATTCTATCGAAAATTCAGCATAATTTCTCCTAATAACATATCCTCTTGCTAAAAAATAATTCGAATAACAATCTCAATTCAAATTATATCATTGCCTATCCAAGGTCTACAAAATTTTTATTATTCACTCCTTTTCAAAATTTCAAATTTACAATAAATAACACAATTGTAAATAGGTTTACCTTAATAATTAACACAAGAACCCATTATAATTATGCATATATCACAATTTAATATTTAAGATAACTTAATTAGTCATCAATTTTATTTTGATATTATCCAATTATTCAATTATCGATACCCAAATTAATTTCTCTCACAACCTAGTTAGTTAGGTATTTCCAAATGAAAGTCTATTGGCAACTAAGAGGGGAGTGAATTGATTATCTATGAAAATTAATGACAACTTAAAATTAATAAAGAGAAGAAGGAAAGAAAATTTACATAAGGAATTTATAGTGGTTCGGCTAAAACACGCTTACATCCATTCCTCAATATCACACTTTAGTATTTCACTAATTTTGATCCTTTTACAGGTTTAAAATAAAACCTCAAAGTATTTTGACTCACATTAAATCTTACAATGTGTTTTTATAAATAGGCTCACACACAACCCTAAAAAATTACAAGAGATGAGAAAGAAATTACCCAATTACTTTTACCCAACTCTCATAAATAAATTACACTTCAACAACCTTGAAATTTAGCAATTAATTTTCTTTACAATAAAAGCTCAAATATTAAGTTTAAAAACACTTGAATGCTTAAATGTATGAATTAATACACTTTGAATGGTTGTTGTGTATTAATTAACTTCATACCATTATATATTTATAGTCTTCAGCTTAAAAAAGCCGTTTGAGTGCATTAAATATGCATTTAATACAAATCAGAGTTATTCTAATGGCTATTTTTGTACCAAAATTCGAACTGTAGTGGCTGTTACATAGCGGGCACTACTTAATAAGTAGTGGGGGCTACTTATAATATAACGGGCGCAATTCTTCCTCCAAATTCTCCAAGACGCTTTTATGTCTTCTGAGCTTTCTTCATAGCGGCGCTACTTCCTGTAGCGGGCACTATGCTTTTGGCTCACTCTAATCCCTGAGCTTATTTGAAATTCGCAACTGTGACATGTTTGTAGCGGCTGCTACTCAAACTTTTAGCATATGTAGTGACGTGAACTTATATAGGTCACGAGCGCTACTTAATTAAGTAGTGGGGACTACAAAACTAGTAATGGGCGCTACTGAATCATTCAGCTATTGTGTCTCCTAGATCACATTGTAGCGGCTGCTACTGCTGAGTAACGGGTGCTACTTATCCGGTAGCGGAGCTACATATCTTTTTCTCAGATCTTTTCCTTTTTTAAACTTAAGTAGTGAGAGCTACTTAAAAGTGTAGCAGGTGCTACATCCCAGTAACCTGTAATCTGAAATTTTAACATTGCATATAATCAAATAAACACAGTTAAAGGTTTAATTAGTTGTTTGTACCCATCAAAATGAGCATGTTAGAATATTAAAGGTCTAACAATCTCCCCCTTTTTTATGGTGACAAACAACTTTTAAGTAAAAGAGTTAAATTCATAAGAACCAAGGAATTTTTATAAAAAAATAGTACAAAACTCCCCCTAAATAAGTGCCAACACATTTTAAATGATATTATTAACTTATTTGCACTTTTACTCTCCCTTTATATGAAAGCAATAAAAAAAAAGTGTTCAAAGGGAGAATTTTTGTTGTCAAAAAGTAATTTTTGTTGCCAAAAAGTGATTTTTGCTATAAAAAAAAAGTGCATAAAATGTGTTGAATCACGCAAAAATAGTTTATTGAGTATGAAATATACATGTTTCAAGTGAAAATGCAGAAGTATGATGCAATCCTATCAAAACAACCATATGTGAACCAAAAATAGTATTTTTGACCAAAATGCACCATTGTTAGCAAAAAAAAAACAACAACAATTTTTATAAAAACATCAACTCAATAATCAATATATCAAAAATAACAATATAAATCAAACATTGTATAAATATACTAAATATGATACCAAAATTGACCTTAAAGGTCAACAAAGAACAAAATAGATGAAATACATAAAAAAAAAAAAAGAACTCCTAAATCTAAGAATCAACACGATCAACTGGAGGAACTCCATGCTCAGCATCTGCCTCAGCTTCAATGGCAACGACATCAGTAAAAATATCAGAGGAAGGTTGATCCTTGGCTATTGGGGGGGTTTTCAACTGGACTAGAGATTGCATCGCCTGATTTTGAAGTTGTATAGGGAGGAACTTCAATCTCGTAAAGTTTGGCAGTCAAATCTCGATGTTAGAGACGAAGGCGATGAATTTTCCCTTTGATGGAAGTCTGGGCAGAGGCAGTCTCAGTGATACGATAGTCAAGTCGTTGAATCCGAGCATACACTTCACGCTCAAACGTATCATAGCGGCCTATGATAAGAGAAGTCAGCTGAGACACGTCCATAGGAGGAGGTACTGAAAAGGCTAAAGCTGCTAGAGGGACTTGAGGTGTAGGAACAAAAGAGAGAGCAAAAGGAGGAGAAATTGGAGAAGATTAACAATCCTGTCGACCAACCGTAACAACATCTCTAAAGATATACTCCCCATCCCGGTTTTTTACCACAATGGACAATTTGGCTAAGGTTTGAATACCAAGAAACTTGTATTCATCATGAAGATGATGCAAGGCTTGGTATGAAGTGGATTCGAGATCAAAGTGAAGCCTAGAGTTCGGGTTTGTCCGGGTTAACTCTACTGCAATCTTGGTCACCAAATGACCATGTATAATACCGCTAATCTTTCGTTTTGACAACGAATTGAAGTGATCTGCAAGCCATCTATCGGAAGCTAGCTTAAGTCATTTTCAATACACCACAAGAAAAAAAAGGTTTAATGTCAACATCACGCTGTAACTAGTCTTTCTTGCATTTATAGTGTAGGCTATATTGCAATACAAAATCTTTATCGCGGGACTACAAATGCTAGTAACCTTGAATGTTCTAGGGTTAAAAGGTGTTTTCAAACCCGTAATTGTAATACCCTAGAAAGTCCTAACATATATGCATGAATTAGTTCTCAGTATGTGGTTCAAAAGTCTTGAAATGATGGGAAATAATTTTAGAGACACAGTTAGAAATCGAACTAATTACTTTTAGGGAAATCGGCGATGTCAGAAACACTGCCGAGAAATTAGCAGTCCGGTCAACAGAAGAATTTTTGAAATTGACCAGGGAGTAAAAGATCACCACAAAACATGTGTAATTTTGGTAAAAAGAAAGAAGTGAAAAATATTTAGGAACACTGAAAAAGTAACCAATGGCAAAACCATAAATAAAAGGTCCTTTAATGTAAATAGTGGAAATTGGTCCGTCGGAGTTACAGAATGACTCTGAAATCATTTTTATAAATAAGTATAAATTAAAATAAGCTTATTGACTTCCCACATTGAAATCCAAATCCTGACAAAATTGAAAAAATAAATTACATAAGAATTTAGGGTCGAAGTGCAACTTATGAAAGTTTGGGGACCAAGTTGTAAATTGCCATTTGATTTTTGTATATATTTTAATACTTAGAAAATTTTTACAACTTCTTCTTATTATAATTACTTATGCCGAACCTCCATTCTCAATTCTTCACCAATTTTTCTTCAATTTTCTTAAGAGAAATTGATAGAAAACTAACAAATCAACCTTGTTCTTTCATCCTCCGTCTTTAGATTGCTTGGAAGCTAAAGGAATTCAAGGAAGAACTCTATCAAGAATCCGACCATTTCCTCATCTTGAGGTAAAGAAGTTGTTTGTTCAATTTAATGATTTAGTTAGATGATTTTAAGCTTGAATTTGACAGTTTTTAGGTTAAATTGCGTCAATTGATGCAAATTGTTGAAAATGCCTAATTTTTCCTAACCTAAGTGAAGTTGTATGAATGAGCTTGATGATTTTGTGTTAGTTAATGTTAATTGATGTTAGAATATGTCAATTGGAGGTTAATAGGTAACTAATTGATGGATTGTTTGGTGTAGAATTCAAGATTTGGCAAGGTTGCCCTAATTGGCTCATTTGGAGAATTGTGGGAAAAATTAATTTTTCAAAGCATTTGGAAAGCTTAGGTGAGCCTTATATGCATCAAATAACATGCCTAACATTTTAGATTGATTATGGAATTCATATGGAAAAGTGTCACTTTGGACGAACCACTTTTACTATTCACATGTCTTGATTTTGCTTGGTTTTTGTCTTGAATTCCATAGCCATTTTGATCCACCCGTTGTGTAGTTGCCAATGTGTTTTGTTGTTGATTCAAATGGGCAAGCCAAACTTGCACTAAAACCTAACTTATTGGCTTGTCATTGTATGCCCACCAAATGTTTGTTTAAATGCCTAGTTCATTTTGTCTTTGGCCTATTGTTTGTATTCTATAGCCCTACCATTTGAATGCCATTGTCGTCAGCGACATTGGCATACCAATTGGCCTACCGTTTTCCTTTGCAGAGCCAACTTTTGTTCCATAACTTTGTTGATTTCCAAACTAATTGCTATTGATTATATATCATCTATAGCAATGCCATTGATCTTATTGATAATTGATTGATTTATATTGAGCTTATTGATATGAAGGATACCATTATTGCATAATGGTGTCCATTGATATGTTGCTTTCTTATATTGATCTTAATGTGGCTTGACAGAGCTACCGCTCTGACAGGGTAATGGGAAAATACTGTCGGCGATGTGCACATTGTATTATTGATGCCCTAGCTAGGAAGGGTTATGGTCATGGCCATAAAACCTGATCAGTCTTATGCTCATTGATATTGATATGCTACTAGAGACTGTATGTTCGCATATAGACCATACTGATTCTACTGGAGATTGTATGATTTCATACAGTCTTTCCATATGATACCGAGCCTATGCTATATTCTTTGACTACTCTATAACCTGTTACTGATTCTGAATATTGTTATCTTGACCTTTTGGTATCATTATTCTATTGTTACCTATTGATTATTTGATGATGCATATAGATTCACTGAGTATCTTATATACTCACATTTTCCTTGTTTAACCATTTCAGGAGAGGAGTAGATTGCAGAATCCCATTGTCTGTCATTCGAGGATTTCTGTTTGCTGTCATTGATGTATATTTTCTGAATTTTGTATTTTGATGTTCAAAATCTAGTTGCTCCATGGGGTATGTATGGGATAGTTAAGATATGAACATTTATATGTATGTGATGATATTGTAAGATATGTGATGATCATATGGTATAATATAATGACTGTTACAGCCAATTACATTAAATTACAGTAAGAATTTCAAAATAACAGAATAAATGATAACTAAGTAAAATTTATAATTAATTAAGGATTATAGATTATGCATGTGATACTGGGTTCTACGGGTGCCCGTTGCCATTGGCATCTCCCGCATCCTAGGACTGTCTCGATCCGGAAACGGGTCGTGACAGTAATCTACCTCCAAAAAATAAATTTATTGAAAGAATCAGGATAGTTATCAAGTCCTTGATCAGAAAAGCCAAAAAATTCAACTTGTTTGACTTTATCTAAAGTGTAGGGTTGTCCTAAAATCTTAAAGGTCATAATACCATAAGATGAACCCAAAGTGGTGTTCACCTTAAGAGTTGAGAAAAACTCTTGGACAAGCAAAGGATAGCAGGCATAGGTTATGACCGTCTAATTTACAACAACCAATCTTTTCCTAACTAAATCAGCAAGCCCTAATCTACCCAAAGTACCCCAATCTATATACCTAGAGGGTAATATGTTGTGATTGGTGTTAAGGATAGCAAACATTTTCTTCTCTTCTTCGATAAGAGAGTGGAGAAGGCGATCATGGTCAAAGGGCTGAGATGTATGCTGAGTTGGAGTGTTATGAGTCTGTGCAGGTGGTTAAGAAGATGCACTAGCCCTTTCTTTGCCCTTTTAAACACGAGATAGAGGTGGAAGAGGAGGAAGAGAAAATGATTATGTTTCTGAAGAACTGGAACTAGATTCTTCAAAAGATGAAGATTTCGCTAATCTAGGTTTTTTTTGCATAAGAGGGTTCTCTTTGAGCAAGGGTTTTAGTGTGTTTGGGATGTATTATGTGTAATTGGATGGTAAAATAGTTGAATTTTGGTGATAGGAAGTCTCAAAAATTAGTTTTGCTCAAAGAAAATTGAGAAGAAAAAGAGTTAGGTTAAATAGAGAGTACTGAGAACTGTAATAAAAATAATTTGAAAACTCCCAATAGTGGCTACTACAATATAGGTAGCGGGCACTACTAAACTAAGTAGTGGGAGCTATTAAGAGACACATAAAGTATGGTAAAATCATAGCGGCCGTTACCATTTTTGTAGCGGCCATGATTCTGGGAAGAGAAAAATCAAGAAATTTACCGAGAATCGTGGGTAGCACTACATCTTGAGTAGCGACCGTTACTCTGGTACATATAAAAAGGTACACTAAAACCAAAAGTAGCAGGCTCTACAAGAAGATGTAGAGGGTGCCACACATAAGATTATCTCAATTAATCAATGTCATGACCCGGTTTCCCAGACCGAGACGGTCCTAGGGCACGGGAAATGCCAATGACGACCAGCACCCGTAGAATCCAATATCATTACACAATCTATCAACCTCAACATAAATATAATTATTTAATATAATTATCATCCATTAAATTATCCTGTTATTCATTCTGCAGCTGGCTGTATCATTCACATATCTCATCATAAACCATCATATAACTCAAAATATAATTATCAATGTATATTCAGTAATATAAATCTCCTAACTAACCCATACATACCCATGGAGCAGCTAAATAAAGAAACCTCAAATAATAATACAGAAATCCAAAATTTAAACAAATAAACTGCAACAGAAATCCACGGAAGAAAGATGTCGGGATTCCGCAACTTACTTCTTTCCTGAAATGGGTAAACAATCAAACGGGTGAGTATAGATGATACTCAGTGAATTTACATGCATCTCAATAACTAAATAGGTACAAATAGGCAAAGGAATAAATCAAATGATATACAATAAACAATAGGGTTATCAAAATACGGTCAAGGTCAAGAAATA
>CANXYC010689431.1:0-14600 GCA_948193065.1 Aleurites moluccanus
TGGTCAACTTTCTTGGATCAAGTTCACATGATTACTACTTGCTTCTTACTTATTAAATTGATTGAAATTATGATATATGTTGATGGTCTTGTGACCAATATGTTTCTTGTGAGATGAAACCATATGACCCTATGGATAGAATGCTCTTCCCAATGAGATTAAATTCATTGGTCCTTGTGCACTTTGGGAACCTAGCTGATAGGGTTACTGTACCAGTGTTCCACCTAAAGGGGACCACGAGCTCTAGGCGTATGCCTGGCCAAGCATGTGTCTGCGATAAGGTAGCAAGGACTACTGATGCGCTCTATTCGATTGTAAGCACTTCTGTTTCTTTGTAAGCCTAATCACATTCTGATTCTTACCCATGTTCTTGAAATTAATATTTCTTTCAGATTATGTATGTATATATATATATATATATATATATGTGTGTGTGTGTGTGTGTGTGTGTGTGTGTGTGTGTGTGTATGTATTCTTTTCTTACTGCATGTTAATATCTTACTGAGTTGAAGTCTCACTCCTCTTCTGTAGATTTCAGATGATACTGTAGCTCATGAGGGAGCTAATAGGGGAGATTCAGCTTCTTGACTCATTTTTCCAAGAAGCCTTCATTGTAATTATTTTGAAATATGATTATGTATATTCATTGTATGGTATTATGATACAATATGTAATGGGAGTATACTCTAGAGCTCCGTAGTTGGTCATTGAGGATGATATTATTTAATGTATGGTTTATTGGGTTACTCTTGTTCCTTAGTGATATGGGATGCATATTTTGATCAGTAAGGAACAAAAGAAAAATTTATGAAATGATATAAAAAGAAAGATATGAATTATGCTTATATTGATTATAGAAATGATTACTTTATGATATCTATAGTTAATATGAATGTATAATATTAATGAGATCCAGGATATGAGAGTTCTATGGGTTTATGGTGGCCTTAAGCCTACCCTTGCCCTAGAGTCGTCGCACCACTAGAGTTGGGGTGTGACATCAACCAAATAATTTGCAATTTGAATATGTTATAATATCATATGTCTAAAGTAAATAGGAAAAAGAATAAAAGTAATTGGAAAAGTATAGACTGAGTTATGGGCTAAATAGTAGAGACTGCCTGCTTAGGGTTATAGGGCAGAATGCAAGGCAACATGGCTGATTATAAGGCTAAGTTTAAATTAACACTATAAATTGTGTAATAATGGGAATAAGGTGAATTATGGATATGTTAGGTAGAAATAAGAATTGAAGCAATTGGATAAGTGTAGAAAAAGATATGGGTAAAGGAACACAGGCTGCCACTAAAGAATTTCGCACAGAAAAACCTTAGTAATTTGAAAATTCTTAAGAATTTCTTAAATATTAGTATAAGTAATGTAATTTTATGTTAAATAGTATCTAAATTGAAATTAATTAGATATGTAGAGTCAAGAATGAATAAGAGACGTGATAGGTACTATAAGAGATAAGGCAAAGAATCAAGGATAAAGGAAAAGGGAAATGTATAAGTTATAAGCTAAGGTGAGTAATGTATATATTATTATGCATATCCATGTCTTAATTTGTTGACCAATGAACATCTTTCTTTCTTGATTAAATACCACTTTACTATTGTTAATCATCCTTTGATCATTCATAAGATTGAAATCACAATATCCATTAATTGTTATTGGTATTGAAATACATATTGTATTTGATTGATCATGTACCCAAAGGATCCCAAAAGTAAGCACACCAAATGTTTAACCGTATACCATGATATTTATTGTTGAGTTGCTACCTTTATTTCAAATGAGGAAACCGTCACATGTTCATCAAAATGTATTGACACCGATTGTTAAGTTAGCCCATATATACCTATTAAACGTCATTGTATCGCAATATTTTTAATGAATACTTGACATTGTTATTGAAATCCATTGGCCTACTGATATGTGAATTTGACAGAGCTTCCTTACCGACGGGGTAGGGGTAAATACCGTCGACAATATGCACATTGATTTACATGAAACCTTAGCTGGGAAGGGTTAATTTTTCTAGCCATTGGGCCTGATCAGCCTTATGAACATTATATGAGATTGATATGAGTTATACGTGTTCATGGCCCATTATTTGTCCTTTCTATATATTTCTACATGTGATGCTTATGACACACTTATCTTATATTACCTACCCTTAATATTCATTTCCTTACCCAATGTTATTTATCATTATTTATCATAGATATCATTGTTACCTATTTCAAATTCCATAAGGCATTTGGTGTGCAATTAATTAACCTTTGACATGCAAATTTGATATACTAATATCCTTCATTTTACTTATTAACACTTGACTTCCATTATTATATTTAGTTATCATATGCCCATATTATATGTATAATAATGCATGTATGCTCACTGAGTATTTTTATACTCATCATATAGTGGTTTATAATTTTTACAGGAATGAGATAGAGAAGGCTGATTCCAAGTCAACTTCTTCTCCAACTTGGGAAGTCAAGTACATCGAGGTAGAATTTTATTCTCTACAGGTCATAAGTTGTCACTACCCATTTTTGGGTCGCGATGGTCCTAGGGTACAGATAGACCTAAGGTCACCGAAAACCCGTAGAACCCATGAACAATCCATTTATCAATCATTCAATCAATATTAACTCATTCATCAATGCTTAAATCTCTTTTATTACTTATAAATTTTACATAAATTTTACCGGAGTTTTCTTAATAATTTTTAACCTTATTCCCGACCTAAAACCGGGTCTTTCATAAATTACACAGTCTGCACTAAAATTATTTTTACACTCCCAATAATTTGTCATCCTTATACCCTCTACTTCATAGTTCAACAGACATACATGGCACTTCTAAATGTTTTTCAAAATATGTGAATTTCATTTTTATCATATTTCAATATCACTGTCTTGTATCAATCATTAAGCATTACACATTACAGTTTGAATGCCACTAAAACATCAGTTACTTCAATGTTCATACATCATTATAGTACTCAATCATCTAATTATATACAGTACCATGGAGCTCTAAGAGTTGACACTCACGACCTTTAGAGAATAAAATTCTACCTTGATATACTTGACATTCAAAGTCGGAAAAGAAACTAACTTGGAATTAGCCTTCTCTATCTCATCCCTGTAAAAATTATAAACTGCAATAGGGTGAGTATAAAATACTTAGTAAGCATATATACATCATTAAACAGACGATATAAACATATGATAACAAAAGTTGTTAATGGTAGTCAAGTGTCAATAAATACGATGAAGAATATCAATATATTCAATTTACATATCAAGGTTAATTAATTTGCACACCAAATGTCTTTGGAAGTTTGGAACAAGTAACAATCAAATTGATGATAGAATGGTCATCAATGGTAAGCAATAAGATATAATCTTAGAATCAATAAAAAGGTAAACAATACTCATATCATGTAGATAAGATAGAGATAAGACAGACACAGGGCCATGAAACTCATATCACATGTATCAATAAACATAAGACTAATCGGGTCTTATGGATAGGACAATTAACCCTTTCCAACTAGGGTATCACATATAATCAATGTACACATTGCTGACGGTATGTACTTACTGCCCTATCGGTGAGATAGCTCTATCAAATCTCATGTAATAGGCCAATGAAAATCAATAGCAATATTAAGTATTCATTCGGAACATTACGGTTCAATGGCTTTCAATCGATACACATGGGCTTACTTATCAGTAAGTGTCAATACATTTCATTTATCATGTATCGGCTTCTTTTCTTGATTCAAAGGTAGCGATTAACAATAAACATTATGGAATGTGGCTAAACATTTGGTGTGCGTACTTTTGGAAATATTTTGGGTATATGATCACTCAAGAATAATAGGCTTTTCAATATTAATAACAATCAATGTATATGGATAAATTTCAATCTTTAGAAAGATCAAAGAATGATCAACAATAATAAAGTAACATTTAATCAAGAAAGAAACATGTTCATTGGGTCAACATATCAAGGCATGAATATGATGTATACATTACTCACCTTAGCTTATGGCTTGTACATTTCCTATTTCCTTTTTCCTTTATCCTTTATTCTTTGCCTTATCTCTTATTGTGCTCATCACGTCTCTTATTCATTCTCGACTCTGCATATCCATTTAATTTCCATTTATATACTATTTAATACAAAATTACATTACTTATACTTATATTAAAGAAATTATCAAGAATTTCTAAATTACTAAGGTTTTTGTGTGCGAAATTCTTTACTGGCAGTCTATGTTCCTTATTCCACATCTCTTTATACACTTATCCAATTGTTTCAATTATTATCCCTGTTTAAACTAGACATATCAAGATTTTACATATCCAAAATTCATTTTATTTCCATTACTACACAAATTATAGTGTTAATTTAAACTTAGGGTTACAACCAGTCCTGCTGCCTGCATTCTGCCTACAAATCTTATTCTGGCAGATACTGTTATTTTGCTAATAACTCAATCAATATTTAACAAATTATTTTAATTATTTTTCCTATTGAAAATAGACATATAATATTATAACATATCCAAATTTTATAATATTTGGATCACTATACAATTATTAGTGAATTTTCAAATTTAAACTATGGCCCTGAAATCCTTGTCTGAACAGATCCTATTTCCATATCTATAATTAATTATGTACTCATCCAATTATAAAACAATTTTACATTCATTTATATAACATATAAATGAACATCTTTAATGTTTAACACTTTCTCTAATTAAGATTTTAAGGTCCTCATATATATAGAATACAGTAGCCTATATTCTATTTATTAGTCATTCCGAGCATATTACACTCATGACCTAATATATCATAAACCACAAATCCAATTAGAAAACCCTTTTATATAATTATATATAAGACATAAATTAACACTTTCATGTTTAATACTTCTTCTAATTATATCTCTAACAGTTTGCACAATAAAAATACTGTAGCATTTTTTAGAAAACTTAATTATAGGTCAGTCACAGTTTTTACTCAATAACTCTTTCCTCACTTCAAATTTTACAAATTCATTTTATAAACATATAATTAATATATTTATATAAAACTTTCATGTTTTTTCCATCCTTAAATTAAGTCATTAAAATTTGCAATATTAGCCACAAATTACTGCCTAAAATCATATTTCAAAAACTATATTAACCTTAGTTTACTCTTTACATTTTTAGTTTAAATCAATTAATTTCCTACTTAGTTAAACCATAACTTACACAAATTCAATTAAAAGAATGATTTTAATAATAATACCTCAAATTAAAATACTTGAATCCTACTTCCTTTTGCTCCATCAAAAGCTTGAACATAATTTTTCTATCATATTTTTTTTTTTTATCACTCTTCTTTCTCTCATCAATTTTCCTATCTTCTTTTGATTGATTTCTATGGAAAGATTAAGAGAAAATTTTTGGTTGTTTTTCTTCCATTTGATTCGGCCATCCCCTTTCTAAATAGCCATCCTTATCATCTTTTTATATACACCAAAAGCCAACAAAAAAAATTGAAGATAAAAATAGAATTTTGGCTTATTTATCACCTTTTCAATTAATTGATAAAGTAATTAATTATTTTTTATAATACCCTATAAATTCCTAACTCACATGCATGAATTAGTTCTCAGTTTGTAGTTCATAAGTCTTGAAATGATGGGAAATAATTTTAGAGATACAGTTAGAAAGTGAACTAGTTACTTTTAAGTAAAGCGGCGGTGTCGGGAACACTACCGAGAAATTAGCAGTCCGGTCAACAGAAGAATTTCTGAAGTTGACCAGGGATAAAAGATCACCATAAAATATCTGTAATTTTGGTAAAAAGAAAGAAGTGAAAATCATTTAGGAACACTGAAAAAGTAACCAATGGCAAAATTATAAATAAATGGAAGTTTAAGGTGAATAGTGGAAATGGGTTCATCGGAGTTATAGAATGACTCTGGAACCAATTTTATAAATAAGAATAAATTAAAATAAGCTTGTTGAATCCCCACTTTAAATTCTAAATCCTGACAGAATAAATTACAGAAGATTTTGGACTAAAGTGTGATATATGGAAGTTCGGAGATTAAGTTATAATTTACCAAATTGATTTTTATATAAAATCAACACTTAGGAAAATTTGTTCATCTTTCTTCTTCATTTCTCTTCTTCGCCGAACCTTGCACCATCACTTTCCCATCCAAATTTCTTCATTTTCCATCAAAGTTCCTTAAGTAAAATCATAGAAAAATTTAGTCCTGACCTAGTTCTATTTTTTTCCATCATTAGTTTGCAAGAAGAAGCAAAGGAATTCAAGGATTAATTGAAGAGAGGATTTTTCTCATTCACTCCAATTAGGTAAGGAATTGTTTTGTTTGATTTAATGGTTTATTTAGATGAATTTGAGGTTGAATTGAATGGGTTTTGGTGGTTAATTGCATCAATTGATGCTAATTGATAGAAATGCCTAATTTTACCTAGCTAATTTGAAGTTGTAAGAAAGGGTTTGATGATTTAGTGTTAGATTTTGTTAATTGATATTAGAATATGTTAATTGGATGTGAATAGGTAACTAATTGATGGTTTATTTGATGTAGAACACAATTGTTGACAAAGGTGTGCTATAAAGCTCAATTGGTGATTTTGGTTGGAAAGCAATTAGCCAAAGCTATTTGAAGGCTTAGGTGAGTCTAATATGTATCTAATTACATGTCAAATAGGTTAGAATTAAAATTGGAATCCTTGTCTTGAAGTTGAGTTTTGGCCGAATGCATGGTACTATTCACCATACCTTATTTTGCTTGTTTTCTTCATGATTTCCATAGCCAATTTGACCTCATTTGATGATGTTTATTATTGTTTCTTTGATGCAAATCCTATTGTTGATAATGTAGCTTGTTGTTGATTGAATTGGGCAAGTCAATTTTGCAACCTAACCTAACCTATTGTCTTGCCATTGTATGCCCACCATGTGTTTGATGAAATGCCTAGTTCATTTGTCTTTGGCCTATTGCTTTATATTCCATAGTCCTACCATTTGAATGTCATTGTCGCCAGCGACATTGGCATGCCAATTAGCCTACTGATTTTCCTTGCCGAACCAACTTTTGTTCCATACCTTTGTTGTTTACTATAACCATTATCCTTGCTTATATATTGTATCTTGCAATGCCTTTGATTCAAATACTATTTGATTTGAAAGATATTGAGTTTATTTATAGTGATGATGCCATTATTGCATAATGATGTCTATTGATATGATATTCATTTATATTGACCCAAATGTGGTTTGACAGAGCTGCTGCACCGACAGGGTAGTGGGTACATACTGTCAGCAATGTGCACATTGTTATTGATGCCCTAGTTGGGAAGGGTTATTGGTCCCAGCCAAAGGACCTAATCAGTCTTATGCCTACTTGATATGTGATCGACTGTGTGATTACACATAGTCTACGTATTTCAGGGCCCAATATATGTCTTACCATATGATTTCATGACTTGATATGACCATTGATATTCCTATTGATTTATAATACTAATTCTACAATCCAACATGATTGACACTGTCCCATTGTTCCTTTACTATATATATATGTCATTGATCTATCTCATTTGCTTTGTGATGCATATAAATTCACTGAGTATCTTATATACTCACCTTTTCATTGTTTTACCATTTTAGGAGAGGAGTAGGCTGCAGAATCCCGTCGTCTGTCATCCGAGGATTTCTGCTACAGTCATTTGATGTATATTTTCTGTATTTCTATATTTTGATGTTCATCATCTAGCTGCTCCATGGGGTATATATGGGTTAGCTAGGGAATGAATATGTATATATGATATTTGATGATATATGAGTTATATGATGTTTATATTGATATGAGATATGGATTGATATATCCATTTGCAGGTAATTACAGAATGAATTACATAATAACATAATGGATGGTAATTAACTAAAATGGATAATAAATTATGGTTTATAGATTGTGCATGTGATACTGGGTTCTACGGGTGCCGGTCGCTATTAGCATCTCCTGCGCCCTAGGACCATCGCGATCCAGAAACGGGTCATAACAGAGGTAGTATTAGAGCTTTAAGTTACAGACAGTGGAATTTAGGTTACAGATGAATAGTACCCAAATTACAAAGAAATAGTGACGAAGTACAAAATGGGGTAGAATTAAGTATACCATAGAGCATAGGATTTCATTTGTCGTCCTTTGCTATTATTGTCTATTATATGTTATTATTCTGCGTTTCTGTCATTTTCTGAGACTGTTTCTATTTTTTTCAATAGATTACAAAGATGTCCGACGATAGCAACAGAGATACCCGGGAGGTAGAGGTAGCCTCCAATGAATCATTGGTGAGGGAGATTGCAGTATCAAAGGGTTCGTCTAGATCCTGACAGACTACAGAGGATATAGAAAGGGGCAATGACCCCTGGAGAGTGGAGATGATACGGGGGATGATGGAGTTATGCAGGGAATTTGCTAATTTGAGGCAGGAGCGATAGCAGGTACCGCCACCACCCGCTCCAGCAGTAGTGCCTCCACCTGTAGTACCAGAGGCAGTTCCAGTTGTACCGACTCCTGTGCAGCTAGTAGGGGTTCATAGGGAGCCTGCTGTACAGGGAGGTCGGAGAGTGATAGAGGAGGGTGGAGTATCGATGTTTAGCTTTCTAAAGCTAAACCTATCGGAGTTTAGGGGAGACAGAGGCACTGATACTGTAGATTTCTTGGAGGAAGTGAAGAAGGTAATGAGGAGACTACCATATTCAAAGTTGAGAGCTATTGAGTTGGTTGGTTTGTTACTGAAGGGTAAGGTATGGACCTGCTTTTCTAGGAGGATGAAGCCCAGGCTGTATGGTGAGCAGCCACCTTCATGGGCTAAGTTTCGACAGGGTTTGATAGATGAGTTCATTACAGAGGGGGTGAAGACCCATAATATGATAAGATTTGAGCAGTTAGAGCAGGGGGACAGATCTGTAGAGGAGTATGCAGAAGAGTTTATCCGGTTGAGTAGATATACTACTCATATTGTTCCTACAGAGGCTAATTTGATTAGTAGGTTTCGGAGGGGTCTTCATATTGCATTACATAATGCATTGTTGGCTACTGAGTTTACTTCGTTGACTATAGTGATTGATAAGACCACACAAATGGAGGAGAAATACAAGACTAAGCGAGCTAAGAGGGACTAGAAGAGGAAAGGGGGTCCAGGATCACATATTAGGAGGGGGGAGAGCAGCTCCCATCCTAGGCAGGCAGAGCCAGTGCCTCGATTTGAGCAAATATCATCAGCTAGTAGTCAGAAGAGGAGGATATAGAGTAGGGGACTACCAGTGGCATGGTCTACACCTGCTTATTCATAGGGTTCCTCGAGACCAGCTGCACAGACACCCAACATTCCTATTTATGGGTTTTATGGTCGGAGGCATAGAGGGGAGTGTCGGTTATAGTCGGGTACCTGTTTGAAGTGTAGATAGCATGGTCATTTCATTAGCAAATGTCCTCTATGGGGTGAACAGCAGCAGCCATCTGTTATGGTTTCTCAGCCACTGGTACAGGCGAGTCAGAATATGGGTAAAGAGGCTACAGGCAGAGGAGGACAGGCTCCCAATGGTAGTCAGGCTCCAGCTAGTAGGGGCCAGGGCAGAGTATTTGCTATCAACACCCAAGAGGCCCAGAGAGCAGACAACATGGTTACAGGTACTATCTTGATTCAGAATGAGATTACAGATGCCTTATTCGATTCTGGTGCTACTCATTCTTTCATGTCACCATATTTTACACCTAAATTGAATAAGGAGAGGAGATTGTTAGATGTGCCTTTGATGATTGCTACTCCTATGGGTGATAGTGTTGACGTTGATTATTATTACCCTGACTGTGTGATTGAGATTGATGATAACATCTTGCATTCTGATTTGATTGAGTTGCCTGTGTTAGAGCTAGATGTTATTTTGGGTATGGATTGGCTGACGAGGCATCGAGCGGTTATTGACTGTTATCGGAAGAGGGTTAGATTTCAGCCTGAGGAGTGGCCAGAGTTTGAGTTTCAGGGTGATATTCAGGAGTTCCGGATTAACCTGATTTCTGCTATCTAGGCCAGGAGGATGATTGGGAAAGGTTGTTCAGCCTATTTAGCACATGTAGTGGATGTACAAAGGTCTTCTGTACAGCTTGATCAGATACTGGTAGTGTAGGAGTTTCCTGATGTATTTCCTGATGAGTTGCCAGGATTGCCCCCCTGATAAGGAGATAGAGTTTGAGATTGAGGTGCATGCAGGCACAGACCCGATATCTATTCCTCCATATAGAATGGCTCCAACTGAACTGAAGGAATTAAAGATACAGTTACAGAAGCTATTGGATAGAGGGTTCAGCAGACCGAGTAGTTCTCCTTGAGGTGCATCGGTATTGTTTGTAAGAAAGAAAGATGGCTCATTGAGGATGTGTATAGATTACAGACAGCTGAATAGGGTGACAGTGAAGATCAAGTATCCATTGCCACAGATAGATGACTTGTTTAACCAGCTGCAGGGTGCTAGCCATTTTTCGAAGATAGATCTGAGGTATGGGTATTATCAGTTGAAGATTAAGTAGAGTGATATACCTAAGACTGTTTTCAGGACCCGGTATGGGCATTATGAGTTTTTGGTGTTGCCATTCGGGTTGAACAATGCACTGACTGCTTTTATGGATTTGATGAACAAGGTGTTCAGGTCATATTTGGATAAGTTTGTCATTATATTCATAGATGACATACTTATCTATTCTAGGAGTGAGGAGGAGCATGTGGAGCATTTGAGGATTGTGTTGCAGACACTTTGGGAGCATCAGCTGTATGCTAAGTTATCTAAATGCTAGTTTTGGCTAACCAAAGTGTGTGTTTTAGGACATGTGATTTGCAAGGATGGGATTAAGGTGGATCCTCAGAAGATAAAGGCGGTTTCTAATTGGCCCCAGCCTACCAGTGTTTCAGAGGTTCACAGTTTTCTAGGTATGGTTGGATATTACAGGAGGTTTGTGAAGGATTTCTCCCAGATTGTAGCTCCATTAACTAGACTGATGAGGAAACAGGAGCGATATGGATGGACTGATGAGTATGATCACAGCTTTTAGACATTGAAGTATTGCCTCACCAGTGCTCCAGTATTGGCATTGCTAGTTGACGGGGAGAAATTTACTGTGTATTGTGATGCTTCACGGATCGGTCTGGGATGTGTGTTAATGCTGATTGGTAGGGTAATTGCTTATGCTTCTCATCAGTTAAAGAAGCATGAAGCAAATTATCTGACCCATGATTTAGAGATGGCGACTGTGATCTTTTCATTAAAGATTTGGAGACATTACTTGTATGGATCGAAATGCGAGATATATACTGATCATAAAAGTTTACAGTATATATTTCAGCAGAAGGATCTGAATCTTTGATAGCGTAGATGGGTGGAGCTACTTAAGGATTATAACTGTGAGATCCTTTACCACCCGAGTAAGGCTAATGTAGTGGCTAATGCATTGAGCAGGAAATCGATGGGCAGTCTAGCTCATATTGTGATTGGCAGAAGGCCATTAATCAGAGAGATGAAGGAGTTGTCATATTTGAGACTGGAGTTGGAGTTGGGATCCCAGGATCGGAACCATGCTCTGATAGCCCAATTTCAGGTGAAGTATAAAAGTGGCTCAGGCAAGGATCCTTATCTACTAAAGCTAAAGGGAGAGGCACAGAATGGGAGGATGACAGAGTTTACAGTAGAGGATGGGGTACTGAGATGTGGGAAGTGCATATGTGTACCGGATTTTGATGGGCTACGGGACCGGATTATGATAGAGGCTCACTATTCAGCATACAGTGTACATCCAAGGATTACCAAGATGTACCATGATTTGAGAGATATATATTGGTGGCCAGGGATGAAGAGAAATGTAGCTCAGTTTGTGTCTAAATGCTTAGCCTGCCAGCAGGTTAAGTTCGAGCATCAGAAGCCATCAGGGCTACTTCAGGAGATTGAGTTGCCAGAGTGGAAATGGGAGTAGGTGACTATGGATTTTGTAGTGGGTTTACCGAGGACTTCGAGGGGTTATGACTCTATATGGGTAATTGTAGACCAGCTACACGACAGCTCAGTACGCACAGTTGTATGTGGATAAGATTGTGCGACTTCATAGAGTTCCTTTGATGATTATTTCAGACAGGGGTACGCAGTTCACTTTTTAGTTCTGTCAGAAGTTTCAGAAGGTTATGGGTACCCAATTATGGTTCAATACTGCTTTCCATTTGCAGACTGATGGACAGTCAAAGAGGACAATCCAGACTTTGGAAGATATGTTGAGATTGTGTGTTCTGGATTTCAAGGTTAACTGGGATTATTATCTGCCATTGATTGAGTTCTCCTATAACAACAGTTACCACTCTTCTATTGGTATGGCTCCATTTGAAGCACTATATGGTAGGAAGTATGGACCTCCAGTGTGTTGGGTAGAGCCGGAAGAGAAACAGCTTGACGGGCCAGAGTTGATTAGAGAGACTATGGAAAAGGTGCCTATGATTAGAAATCGGATGAGGACTGCCTTCAGTATGCAGAAGAGTTATACTGATCCGAAGAGGAAGGACGTACATTTTGCAGTTGGTGATCATGTCTTCCTTAAGGTCCCACCTATGAGGGGTGTTATGAGATTTGGGAAAAGGGGTAAGTTATCATCAAGGTTTACAGGCCCATTTGAGATTCTTGAGAAGATTGGTAATATGGCCTATAAATTGGCTCTTCCACCTAGTATGAGCTATGTACATCCAGTTTTTCATATCTTTATACTGCGGAAGTATGTATCTGACCCATCACACATATTGGAGGTTCAGGATGTAGATCTCAGTGATGACTTGTGTTATGAGGAGCTTCTAGTGGATATCATTGATCGACAAGTCAGACAGCTTCGGAATAAGGAGATCCTGATGGTTAAAGTGCTTTGGAGGAATCATTCCATAGAGGAGAGCACTTGGGAGAGTGAGCAGGAGATGAGGAGCAGATATCCATTCCTGTTCCAGCAGTAAGGTATGTATTTATTTAAATTTTAGGACAAATTTATTTGTAGGGGGTAGAATATAATACCCTATAAATTTCTAACTTACATACATGAATTAGTTCTCAGTTTATGGTTCATAAGTCTTGAAATGATGGGAAATAATTTTAGAGACAGTTAGAAAGTAAACTAGTTATTTTTCCGAAAAGCTGTGGTGTCGGAAACACTGCTGAGAAATTAGCAGTCCGGTCAACAGAAGAATTTTTGAAGTTGACTAAGGGATAAAAGATCACCATAAAATATCTGTAATTTTGGTAAAAAGAAAGAAATGAAAATTATTTAGGAACACTGAAAAGTAACCAATAGCAAAATCATAAATAAATGGAAGTTTAAGGTGAATAGTGGAAATGGGTCCGTTGGAGTTACAGAATGACTCTGGAACTATTTTTATAAATAAATATAAATTAAAATAAGCTTGTTGATTCCCCACTTTAAATTCTCAATCCTGATAGAATTGACAGAATAAATTACAGAAGATTTTGGACTAAAGTGTGATATATGAAAGTTCGAGGATTAAGTTGTAATTTACCAAATTAATTTTTATATAAAATCAACACTTATGAAAATTTGTTCATCTTTCTTCTTCATTTTTCTTATTGGCCGAACCTTGTACCATCACTTTCCCATCCAAATTTCTTCATTTTCCATCAAAGTTCCTTAAGTAAAATCATAGAAAAATTTAGTCCTAACCTAGTTCTATCTATTTCCATCATTAGTTTGCAAGAAGAAGCAAACGAATTCAAGGATTAATTGAAGGGAGGATTCGGCTCATTCATTCCATTTAGGTAAGGAATTGTTTTGTTTGATTTAATGGTTTATTTAGATGAATTTGAGGTTGAATTGAATGGGTTTGGTGGTTAATTGCATCAATTGATGCTAATTGATAGAAATGCCTAATTTTACCTAGCTAATTTGAAGTTGTAAGAAAGGGTTTGATGATTTGGTGTTAGATTTTATTAATTGATGTTAGAATATATTAATTGGATGTGAATAGGTAACTAATTAATAGTTTATTTGATATAAAATACAATTGTTGACAAAGGTGTACCATATAGCTCAATTGGTGATTTTGGTTGGAAAGAAATTTTTTAAAGCTATTTAAAGGCTTAGGTGAGTGTAATATGCATCTAATTATATGTCAAATATGTTAGAATTGAAATTGGAATCCTTGTCTTGAAGTTGAGTTTTGGCCGAATGCATGGTACTATTTACCATGCCTTATTTTTGCTTGTTTTCTTCATGATTTCCATAGCCAATTTGACCTCATTTGATAATGTTTAATATTGTTTCCTTGATGCCTATGTCATTATTAATAATGTAGCTTGATGTTGGTTGAATTGGGCAAGTCAATTTTGCAACCTAACCTAACCTATTGGCTTGCCATTGTATGCCCACCACGTGTTTGATGAAATGCCTAGTTCATTTGGCTTTGGCTTATCGCTTTGTATTCCATAGGCCTATCATTTGAATGT
>CANXYC010689469.1:0-12156 GCA_948193065.1 Aleurites moluccanus
TACGTTAATGATGTTTATATATATGATATGAGAAATTGATATGATGTATATATGATATGAGTTATGAATGCAAATATTGAAGTGCATATTGAGTTGTGATTGACTACTGGAGGTTAAAAGGGGATGTATGTTATATTGGAAGTGTAATTTATATGTTTTATGGATAGCTTAAGTCAGAGTTACAAAGAAAACTCTGTCAGTTTTTCTGTATGCATGTTATGATGATTTTAAAAAAAATTATCACCTAAATGTATCACAAGTTAAGTAATGATTGTAAAAGTTAAGTTAATGTAAAAGCATGAGTTCTTCGAGGTACTAGTCGCCTCGAGGTACTGGTCGCCTTGGCATTACCCGTACCCTAGGACCGTCATGGTCTAAAAATAGGCCGTGACAGTTATGAGATTTGGCAAGAAAAAAAGTTGTCACTAAGATACGTGGGACCATTTGAGGTATTAGAAAGGACTAGCAATGTAGCGTATAGATTGACTATTCCTTTCAAAATGAGTCATGTTCATCCAATGTTTCACATCTCGATGCTATGGAAGTATATGCCAGACCTGTCACAGGTATTGAAAGTACAAGATATTGATGTTAATGAAGAAATGTCATATGAGAAAATGCCAATAGAAATTGCAAATTGACAAGTCCGACAATTACGGAATAAAGATTTTATTGGTAAAAGTATTATGGAGGAATCACTATGGAGGAGTGTACATGGGAGAGTGAACAAAATATGAAAGCGAAGTATCTATTCTTGTTCCAACATTGAGGTATGTGTTATTTTAAATTCGAGGATGAATTTATTTAAAGGGGAATATAATACCCTAAGAAATACTACCGTGATTGAACAGTTATCTAATCAATTATTAGTTTGGAAACATCGAAATGACTAAAGGGAATTTTTGAGACATAGTTATAATGCATTAATGATACTTTCTCGGAAAATGTCGGTGTTAATAACACTACCGAGAAAATAGCAGTCCAGTCGACTGAAGGATTTATGATTCAGACTAGGGATAAATAATCACATAAATATATGTGTAATTATGGTGAAAAGAAAGAGGTGAAAAATATTTAGGAATGCTGAAAAAGTAAGTAATGACAAAATTATAAATAAGCGGAACTTTAGGGGTATAGTGGAAATTCAACTGTCTGAGTTTCAGAATGGCTCTAAAATTATTTTTATAATAAAGTTAAAATAAAAATAAGTTATTTGAATTCCTACTTTGAAATCCAATTCTCAACAAAATTGTCAGAATAAATTACAGAAGAAAATATAGTAAAAGTATGATTATTAGAAAGTTTAAGGACCTAAATGCTATTTGTAATTTTGACTTACTATATAAGCATGCCTTAGAGATTTTTGGCCATTTTCTTCTTCATTCTTCATTGTTGGCTGAAAATTCCTTCTTCCATTATCCACCAAATTTCTTGAAAAATCAAAAGAAAAACCAAAAGAAACTTGAATCAAACCTTTGATTCATTGATTTTCAACCTTTATTTGCTTGGAAAATCAAGAAATTTCAAGATTTGTTTCACTAGTAAAATTCGGTCCACACTCCATCTAAAGGTAAAGATGTGATTTTCTTAGTTTGATAGTTGATTTATATGTTTTAGATGTTAAATAGAATGGGTAATATGTTTTATTACATCAATTGATGCATTTGATAGGTTTTCCCTAATTTGAAAACTCTAATTCAAAGTTGTAAGAGATGAATATTTGAATTAGTATTAGTCAATGTTAAATAAGGTTAGATTATGTTAATTGATGGCTAATAGATAGATTATATGTGATTGATTTGATATAGAGATCAAAGAATTGGAAAATTATCATTTTTGCCTACTTTGAAGACTTTGGTGGCAAAGTGTGCAATTCAAGTGATTTGAAGTGCTAGGTGAGTTTAATATTCATCCTTTGTTATGCCTAAAGTATTGAATTGAAATTTGGAAACCTACCTTGAAAGGCCATGTTTGGCCGAACCATGTATGGCATGTTTTCCGTGAATTTTTGCTTTGTTTTCCTTTGGTTTCCATGCCTTTTTTATCGTTCATATGTTGTTTATTGTTAGAAACCAAATGCCTATTGAATAACCTACATTGTGAACTTGTTGATTGATATCAGGGCAATTTCAATGTTGCACCAAAACCTTGCCAAAATGTCCCTCTATTATTACATACCAAGTGTTCGATAAAATGTCTAGTTCAAAATCCATAGGCCTACCATTGATTTCATCTGTAGGCCTACCATTTGAATGTCATCGTCGCCAGTGACATTAGCATACCAATTGAGCTAACTTCTTGACTTGATTTGTCCAACTTTTGATCCATCCCATTGTTAATTGCTAATCATATTACTACTGTCTATTGATTCATTTATTGCTTATCTATTATTAAATCGCAGTCTCGTTTGATTATTCACGAGTTACTGCTACTTGATGGGATTGATATTGTATATTGATATCTATTGACTTGTTCTATGTTCTTATTGTTTTTGATGTGATTTGACAGAGCCGCCTCTCCGACAGGGTAGTGGGTACATATTGTCGGCAATGTGCACATTGTATAATAATACCATGGCTGGGAAGGGTTAACAGTCCTAACCATAAAACCTTATCAGTCTTATATTTATTGATATGAGATTGATATGTATTTGACATATATGATATATGAGTTTTATGGCCCTATATCTATCCTATCTATCTTATCTATTATATCTACATGATAGATATTTTATTGACTGGATTACAACTTTATTGATCTGTTTATGGTTTCTACAGTCTCTAACTGTATTCTGATTCATTACTCTGATATTGGTGAGCGGATTATTATTCATTAAATATATGCCTATTATTATTAATATTCCTATCATTTTTTATGGTCGATGCATATTAGATAAACTGAGTATTTTTATACTCACCCTTTCATTTGTTTCCCCTTTCCAGGTGCAGAGTAGAGGCAGATTCCTAACTTTTATTTCTCAGAGAAATTCTGCAATCTTGTAAAGACAGTATAATTAATTTAACATTGTATCTTTTGTTGTTTATTAGCTGCTCCATGGGTATTGTATAATGGTATAGATAAATTGTATATACGTGCATAACATATTTTAGAGTATTAATGCAAATGTGTTTATGATGATAGTATTTATTGAAAGTTACAGAGTGAATGATAGAGTAACAGAATGAATAGTGCTTATGTGATTATATGACTATAAATTGATATGTATAGTATGTGATTGATAAATGTGATATTGAATTCTACGGATGCCGGTCGTTTCTAGCATCTCCTGCATTTTAAGACCGTTATATTTCAAAATCGGGGCGTGACATGGTGGTAGTGGTAATTATTATTATTATTATTATTATTATTATTATTATTATTATATCAATTTTTTTATATTTTAAAATATATAAAATTTATTTAATAGTTAGTTGTTAAATTTAACACAATTTTAAATTTATTTATTTTAGTTTCATAAAATCAATAAAAAATATATACATTTCTAATATAATATCAATTTTATATCTAATAGTCAAAAAATATATACAAAATCTTACATAAAAATATTAAAATTATTCACAAAAAAATATTTACATAAAAAGTCTAATTTCAAAATTAATTTTTTTATATTTTTCAAATTTTTTATATAAATTATTAAAATTAAATTTTATATAAAAAAATTTTAAAATTAATAGGAGCAAAATAACTAGTATAAAAAGTTTATCTCTTTTTAAAAATAAATAATTTTAAGATTAATTACAAAATTTATTCACTTTTTTCTATATATATATATAAAAGGTACAATTTGATACAGGCGGACTGAAAATGCGGTTCACGCACTTTATTGTAACTGGCGGACACAATGCTCTGTTCCAGTCATTTTTTACACTTTTTTCTTTTAAATTTTTTTTTGACTCACTTTCGTGTCCAATCATCAAAAAATTGCCTCTGATTGATAATTATTTTTAAAATTATCTTAATTTAATAACTCATTAACCTATTTTAGAAATAAACATAGCCACTAATAAATATATTTAATCAAAATTGAATTTATTTCGTCTCCATTACCACCTCTACTTATACAATTTTTTTATATTATAACAATAATAATTCTAATAACATGTTGTAATATTGTTAAAAATTAGAACAATTATTAACTATTGTTTTCAGAGCATTGGTTAATAAATAAATATTCAGATAATAATAAATAAATTAATTGAATGAAAAATTAATATTCTAATATATCTTTGAAAATATAGTAATTTTTGAAATATAATATTATCAAAATTTTTATTTTTTCTAATCCAACACATTTTTATATTAATTTATTAATTTTTTTAATGAGTATTATAAGGATACTCGTTAAGAACAATTATTTCAGATAAAATATAGTTATAAAATAGTTATGTTAGAGAAATATAAATAAATTAATATAAAAATGAATGAATGAGAAAAAAGAAGAAATTTTGATAAAATTATATTTCGTTATAATTATTATTATTTCAAATAATAAGTCAGAATCTCCACTTTTTATCTATTTATTTTATTTTTAAATTTATTTATTTAATAGTTTTTTATTTTTCAATTTTTTTGACACTCGTTAGAAAAATCATTAATTTATTTATATTTATTTAAAGTAATTATTTTATAACTATATTTTATTTGAAAAAATTACTTTTAACAAACGATTTTAAAATACTCGTTAGAAAAATTATTACTTTATTATTAATAATTACTAAATTAAAAAATAATTTTTTTTCTTCAAATAAAATAAAAATTAACAATAATATCTCTCCACGAGAAAAACACAATTTAACAATGAATTTTAATTGCTGAATCTTAAAATTTCGTAGTAAGAATGTTGTTAAATTTTTGCCGAGGATTAATTAGTGAGTTTATTGACATTTAAGAATGAATTTTCTTCTTTAGATTTTAAATTTAATGGGTGTTTTTTTTTTTTTTTTTTTTTTTTTTTATTTTTATTAATGATTCCTTGCTTTAGATTTGAGCTTTTTGCTCCTAATCTTGTTCTTATTCTTCTCCTCCTCCTTTGTATTTGCATTTCTTTATTTTATTTCAAAGTTTTCAAAAAATATAAAAAATAATGAAAATTAACTTTTTAGAGTTTAATTAATCCAAAATAAAATATCTGGTATTAATTTTAGTTAAAAAGTATTTAAGGGATGCCACTGAACTTCCCTCAAAATTACAGGAGTTAATTTGATTTTTAATCCGCAATTAAACATTCTCATATTTAAAAACACATCCAAAATTCATTTATACTCAAATTCAACAAGGAAAAACTGCAAAATTTTGGATTGCCGTTATTAATTTGGAGTTTTACACACAAAGCACTATATTATTTTGGGGTAAATTACATTTGCTTTCTCTGGATTTTTATTTTAATTTAAAAATATTTATAAATTTTAATTTGTTACGTAAAAGCAATTATATATTTGCAACAGTAATCCTTACTACTGTTTTCCGACCTAAATTTTACTGAAGTGCTTATGTAGCATCCTAAATAGCATTTTTGGCGTTGTTTTTAAAATCGAATCGATTAAAAAATAAGTGTAGATAAATAATTAGACGATCAAATCAGTATGTATATATATATATATATATATATATATATATATATATATAATTTGATATTTACATATATATGATAAAAAAAAATATAATACAATTATGACTAAATTAAAAATTTATATAAGACTATATTTTTTATAGTATCAATCAAATCACATTAAGTCAAAAATTATATATATATATATAGAACATTCATTTGTTCAAACATCTATTCACGTAATAAAATAACATGCAATAGGGTTATGATTTTGGCGTCGGGTAAAATTAAAACGAAATTATTGAAATTTTCTTAATTTTTTTTAACTCACTGACGCAGCGGAGTATCAATGGAAAAACGTAATTTTATTATAATCCGTTGATTCACACACAAATACCGAAAATAATCTTCTATAACATATTGATTTTAGAAATACCAAAAAATAGGCATCAATTTCGTTGATTTCAAAGAAATACCGAAACTGAAAGAAAGGGTTTTATTTAATTACTTGTCAACTCTGTCTTTTACAAGGCAAAATGCCGATATTTATATGCTAAAAGAAATATAAAACCCTAATGGGCTAAAGGGTTACGACCCAAAGTAAATAAAAACAAAACAGTTCTCAAAATAAGCAAAAACACGTATAAAACTTCAGAGGCTCCGTTCGTGTGTTAAACAGTTGAATTTGGGGTCAAAACTGAACAAGAAGGCAATTTTGATTATCCGAAAGACATCAAGGATGTGATGTTGGAATTCAAAGATGTAATGTCAGAACAGTTACCTAGAACATTACCACCTCGTCGAGATGTGGATAACAAAATGGAATTAATCTCAGGAGCAAAGCCACCAATTAAGGCTCCTTACAAAATGGTTTCACCAGAACTAGCATAATTGAGAAAACAGTTGGATGAGTTATTGGAAGCAGGATTCATCCGACCGTCAAAAGCTCCCTTTGGTGCCCGGTGTTATTTCAAAAGAAACAAGATGATAGTTTAAGACTATGTGTGTACTATCGAGCTCTCAACAAGGTAACAATACGGAATAAATATGCAATAACCCTCATTGCAGATCTTTTTGATCAACTTAGTCAAGCTAAGTACTTTAAAAAGTTAGACCTTCGATTAGGATATCATTAAGTCAGGGTTGCTGAAGAAGATGAACCAAAAGACCACATGTGTTACTCGGTATTCCATGAATATCTAAATAAATTTGTAGTAGTGTATTTGGATGATATTGTTGTGTACAACGCTACAATAGAAGAACATTAAGAGCACTTGAGGTTAGTCTTTGATAAACTGCGAGAAAACATGCTTTTCGGTGAAGCAAGAAAATGTGCTTTTGCCCAGAGGAGCATAAAGTTCTTAGGGCATATGATTAAACAGAGCATGTTGAGAATGGATAAAGCCAAAGTAAGAGCCATCTAAGAGTGGAGAATACCCACTTGTGTGACATAACTTCTATCCTTCTTGGGTTTGGCAAATTACTATCGATGATTCATTCAAAGGTATTCACATAAAATTCGGCCCCTTACAGAACTTTAGAAGAAGGGACACAGTTGGCAGTGGACAGAGGATTGTCAGAAGTCCTTTGAAAACCTAAAACAGTCGATGATAGCAGATCCAGTACTTGCTTTACTGGATATGTTGAAACCCTTTGAGATCTATACTGATGCTTTAGATTTTGCTCTAGGTGGGGTGTTAATGCAGGAAAAGCATCCGATTGCTTTCGAAAGTAGAAAATTCAGTGAGACGGAAAGATGATATACAACTCAAGAGAAGGAACTGCTTGTAGTCATCCATTGTCTTAAGGTATGGAGACATTACATTATAGAATCCAAATTTGTAGTAAAGACGGACAATATGGTAGTAAGTCACTTTCTTACACAATCTAAGTTAACACCCAAGCAAGCACGCTGGCAAGAATAGTTGACGGAGTTTGACTTCCACTTTAAGTATAAACCAGGAGCACACAATCGAGTGGTAGATGCTCTAAGAAGAAAAGCATAGTTAGTAGTTCTAAAACAGATGGTTCATCTATCTTATAGAAATTTGAATTCCTCTATGCGTAGTCAGATTCGGGACAACTTAAACAAAGGCCCACAGGTAGTGGCACTTATGAATCTGATTAAGGCTGGAAAAACAAGACAATTTTGGTTGGAAGATGGACTTCTCATGAAAAACATGCAACGACTAGATGTACCAAAAGTGGGAAATCTGAGAAGAGTATTATTGCAAGAATGTCATGATACTGTGTGGGCCGGACATCCTGGTAAACATCCGAGTGTCTTCGAAAGCAGAAAGTTCAATGTGATTGGAAAAAGGTGCAACTTCTCTATGCTAAAATTAAATTTATTCAATTCAAATTATCTCTAATAAATATTTTATGGCTATTATTGTTTTGTTGTTCTAATATTTTGTAAGGGGTAGCTGGCATGGAGCAAAGTGGTGAACCAAAAGTTGAGAAGAAGAATCTCAAGGTACACATCTCAAGAAACAAATTCATAATACACAATCTTTAAAGTTAATCGACGAGGTCGTTGATTGTTGAAGTGGGGGAGAATGTAACGGGGCCCCCCACAGGAGTATAATTGTAATATAAATAGGATTTAGATGTCAAGTGGATGAATACGAAGAGTTACAACAGTGCAAGCAGAATTGGTCAGTTGGCTGTGCAAAGTGGCCTAGTGGCAAGAGGGTTTAGCCAATTCTTATAATCTACCTGTGCATTTGGTCTAATATCTTGTGGAAGGCTTTTATATACCTTATAATGGTGGCATATTAGATTTGGAGTCAGTCCGAATTATATTGAATAAGTTATGAAAGACTCTCCTTCTCGCACGTAGGAGTTTCTCCCGCTCACACAGCCAAGGTTGCTGATAGTACATATTTAGGTGGGGGTACTATAGTGTATGCTCTCCACCATCCCCAAGCCCAGTTATCGGCCATTGAACTATGGCTTAAGTGAGCTACCCTAGTGTGAACTAGGAGGCGGGCTTCGTACTTAGGAAAGAGAAGTACATTGTCTCTATAGGGAATGAGCTCTATGGACACTATAAGGCAGGAGGCTTATAGTGCGAGTATTTCCTTGGCTAGAGGTTATGATATAGGGGAGATTATGTCATACGGCTTCCCCAATTGGCTAGTAGGTTGGCCATACTCGAATAAGTCCCTTTGTTTGTATTAATTGTTGGCATGTTACCTAACATTCGAAGTAAGGTTGGCCTAGATGAGTGGATGTCTAGGCGCCACACGGGGAAGTACATTTTCTAGCTTCACCAAAAAGCCTGTTTTCTCACAGTTTATCAAAGACTAACCATAAGTGCTTTTAATATTCTTCTATTGTAGCGTTGTACACATCAATGTCATCCAAATACACTACTACAAATTTGTTTAGATATTCGTGGAATACCGAGTAACACATGTGGTCTTTTGGTTCATCTTCTTCAATAACCCTAACTTAACAATATCCCAATCGAAGGTCTAAATTCGTAAAGTACTTAGCTTGACTAAGTTGATCAAAAAGATTTGTAATGAGGGGTATTGGATATTTATTTTGTACTGTTATCTTGTTGAGAGCTCGATAGTACACACATAGTCTTAAACTATCATTTTGCTTCTTTTGAAACAATATCGGGCACCAACGGGAGCTTTTGATGGCCAGATGAATCCTGCTTCCAATAACTCATGCAACTGTTTTCTCAATTATGCCAGTTTTGGTGAAGCCATTCTAAAGGATCCATAGTTGGTGGCTTTGCTCTTGGGATTAATTCCATTTTGTTATCCACATCTCGACGAGGTGGTAATGTTCTAGGTAACTATTCTGGTATTATATCTTTGAATTCCAACATCACATCCTTGATGTCTTCCGGATAATCAAAATTGCTTTTTTGTTCCTTTTCTCCGAGGTAGGACTGATAGCAATAGGGATTACGCACGGTTTCTTCCTCATCAGTAACAAACAATTTGCTGCTAAGACGGGTAGCTTTGGACTCTTTGTTTTGCTCTCATGTTTTATAATACTTTATCATTCTCTCCCATCTTTTGGACATTTCGTATGATTCTTTAAAACTTCAAAATTTTATTTCTTTTACAGAACTAGTGTGACTTAGGTCTATCAATTGATACCGTCGCCTCTAGTTTGTCATCGAATCTTAGCATTAACAGTCAAATGCATCGAGTCAATTTACAGTTCCTTCATACACAAAATAAATGTTAGTGTCACCGAAATGGTTATCAAGATCAAAAGTAAATTATCTACTTCCCTTGTATTGTGTCCAGGATCGCTATTTTCATTTTGGTGACAATTTAGTTGACCTAGCCTTTCTTTTCTTAAAATTTATTTGTGGATTCATATGATGGCCTTTTTCGCATTATCTGTCATCAAACCAAAATTCCTTTGTTAAGGCTCATCTATTATTGCTCATCGCTTCTCGCTTGTTTTTTGTTTATTGTATGAACTCCACGACTAGTTTACCTACAAATATATATTAAAGGGGCACCACATCCTCCAAGGAATACAAAATAAATGTTAATGCACCTCAATACCAGAATAATGAACTAATAATTATCAAAATGTAAGAATTTTGGCCGCCACCAACCAATATGATATTTTTTTGCAAATTTTGCCCTCAGTTATTATAGAAATATGAAAAAACTGTAAGGATAACATAGAAAGTTTACACCTTTTGTATTAGGTAGTTATTTTGCCTTGTTGCATATTAGAATGCCACCATATTCTCATGTTCCTATCTTTGTTCATACATTTTGTCACTGTATTTGCCCCATCCCAGGCCTCGGATGTCCGATTATGGCTTTTCTTCCAAGGATACATCACTTCGAGAAATAACACACCTTAGTACACTTCCAAGGGACGATCCTTCCATATGTTGTTGGAGTTGTCCTCTAAGAAGTCAATTTCCACAACAGATTTTGAACAAACTACCGATTGTTTATGGTTTGGCTGCCATTTCTTACGATTGTGTTCCGTATTTTGTCACATGATTGCATTAGTTCCACATATTACTCGATGTTTAGTTCTCTGTTCAGCGTAATTCTTCAAATCCTATAAATTCGTATAACAGGGTACCACACCCTCCAATTTTGAATAAAAACGGGGCCTAAAGCCCTCCAAAAATATTAATAGGGGTACCAAACCCTCCGATTTATGTGAAACAGGGCCTGGAGCTCTCCAAAATATCAATACGGGGCACTATACCCTCCAATTTTAGTAAAATGGGTCCTGGATCCCTCCAAAATATCAATACGGGACACTAAACCCTCCAATTTTAGTAAAACATGCCTGAATCCCTCCAAAATATCAATATGGGACATTAAACCCTCTAATTTTAGTAAAACGGGGCCTGAATCCCCCTAAAATTTCAATACGGAGCACCACACCCTCCAATTTATACAACGGGGCACTAGTTTCTCCAATTTTCTTTTCAAGTCCCTTTAATAGTAGAATAAGGCACCAAACCCCCAAATATCAAAACGGGGTACTAGTCCCTTCAATTATCTTACGAGAGCACTACTGCCTCTAAATTCCTTCTTGGTTACCTCAAGCTCTATTGGTAAACTGTGGACTTGTATTATTTTCCTTTTCCCTTTTCATTTTTTTTGTCACACAGTCACCTTACGCTTCGAAGAACAACTGATCACATAGGAAAGTGGCTCTCTAGCCAATTATGGAAATCACATCGTGGCTCGTTGGTCAGTTTTCACAATTTGCATGTGGGTTACTTCAGCCTTATACTGAGTTTACAGTTATAAGTTGCATTGGATCACTATCTGGCTCTCTAGCCTTATTTGTTTGGGACATTGTGCCAAAAGATATTTCATACATCCAACCTCGTTGGCCAATTAGCCATACCATCTCGTATTTGGCCCACCGGCCTAATGAAATTAGCATAGTTGCAAGTTCCCTTGCCTTTGTAAAGCTATTGTGCATCACTATTGCACCACATTAATATTTGTAAGCCAACCAACTGTAACACCTCAGCCTAAACCTAACCTGAACCATTAAAGGCCATTAAAGGGCAATTAAGGGGGAATTTTTTTCTTCCTTTTGCATTTGATAATGTTATGTGTTTATGCATGAAATAGATGGTTATGCATGTTATATGAATAGATTTTAGGCATAGAAGTGATTTAAACGCTGTTAGGACAAAATCGGGTGATTTTGAGTTTTTGGTGAACTGGGGGCAAAATGGTCATTTTACAGCCCCTTCGGATTTTAATGGATTTAACACTATAAATGAAGAAAGAAAAGAAAATAAGTGAATATAAATGACATTATTAAGTTTATTTGAATAATATACGGAAAAATAAACCAGGTTGAAAACAGTTCCCGGCAAGCTGCTCAATTGAGGTGCTTGAGGTGCTTCGGTTGCACTAAGGGCATTTTGGTCTTTTCCTTCATAATATGGGATTATAGAATATGTGCAACCTTATGGTATTAGTTTAGGCTTGATTAAATCCAACCATTGGATCAAATGATGGAAAAATGGACGGTTGGATCAGTAGGTTGCAAATTTGCTATCATAAGCTTGATGTATTGGATTTTTGCTTTTAGTTTTTGATTTGGTGTGG
>CANXYC010689622.1:0-13606 GCA_948193065.1 Aleurites moluccanus
CCCCAGTTCACCAAAAACTCAAAATTTATCGATTAAATCCTAACTGCCTCTAAACCACTCCTATGCTTAAACTAATTCAAATAACATGCATAAATACATATTAACATCACAATATTAAGAAAACAAAATTCTCTCCCCGAACATCTCTATATAGATTTGGTTCGGGCTAAGCTGAGGTGTTACAACTACTCACTGAGATTATATCACACTTTTTAGTAGTTTATTATTTCTTTTCAGTAGATTAATAGATACGTGTGGTTCCAGCTTTTGTTTTTCCTCAGCTGCGAACCTCAGATCTATGTATAGTCTCTATATTTTGTTTCTAGAATGCTCCATGGTCTGTAAATAATATGTTTAATATATTGTGTAATAATTAATACTCTTAAAAATATAATTTTAAGATAACTTAATGTATATAATTAATATTGATAATGTGATTTATGACTTGGAATTTATTGAAGTGATATGCTAAAATAAGATTTGCATTGGAAGTTGAGGGTATAAGGGTGAGAATTTTAGAAGTGTAATTTCTTCTGCAAGTTGTGTTATTGGGATTTAATAAAGAGAAGGACATTGGTCCTGGGTAATAGTTGGAAAAACAAAGGAAACTATGTCGAATTTTCTGTCAAAATTGTTAAGTGAGGTTCTACGGGTTTAGGTGGCTTTATGCCTACTCATATCCTAGGACCGTCATATCTCTTGAAGTGGGGGATGTGACAGAAACGCAGCGATAAGAAAAGAAAAAAATAACACAAACAATTTTAACATGGTTCGATCTCTCAATAGACCTATGTCCACAGTCCTTGAAGGGATAATCCACCATATCAATATATTATAATTTTGAACGGACAAAATTGAAAATCTTCATAATATCTTCAATGATCACAAATGCACTCTACCTATGCACTTTGTAACTCACCACACACCACACAATATTGGGCTCAAGTCCTCTTTAATCAACTATTGGACAAGAGCTAATTGCATACTTGGACAAAATATAAAGAATCCCTCCTATAATACTCATATTTATATTATTACTCACTATTAATTCTAACTCAATAAGGATCTTCTTTCAAATTGGAATAATATTAAAATAGGAATAATCCTCCACTCAATTGAGTAATATTTATCACACACAAAATAGGGAAAGGTTTTCTTCCAAATCCTTTTAGGATTTTGAGTCATAATACTAATATAAAATAAAGTACGAGAGAAACTCATATTAGGTGAAATAATTAAAAGTCTGAGGATAACCCATGCTCCCCAATTTTAATGGCTAGCTTTTTTATGATTAGTTCTCTCGAATCTATATTTAAAAAAAAAGAACTCAATAAAATATGAAGAACTTGCTCCAATTCTATTTTTATCGCTAGTAAACTACTCCAAGTAACTAGTAGTTAGAGAAGAAAAGACTGGAACTACACCTCCATCCCTCTCTTTCCTGCTACTAGTAATAATTCTACTATTGAATCTTCAGTATTTCCCAAACTTCTGACGACATTGAAATGTGGAATATTGTTGTTATTACAAAGAGTTTGTACATGTCCTAGGTTTAAAAGCATCTCTTCTTTGTTCTTCATTGATGTTTACATTCCTTGGCACCTCAACTTTGCTATATTTTGCTACATTTTAAAGATATAAAGAATTTTATTCTTCTTTTTCAACTGATTATACACCAATAAATTTGCTTTCCAAGACCAATCATCTAAAAAATTTGACATATTCAATTAGCTTAGAATGATGATTTTCAAGATTATACACTAGAAATTCTCACTTATTTTCTAATGAACTACTCCATTGGAGAACAGAGGAGGTGTTTGAGTTCAGAAAACTCAAAATCTGGTAAAGGAATAGGCAGGAAAAGATTGTTAGGTGGGTTTTGTGTTGACCATTTTTCAGTTTCTGAAGAGAAAATTTCCATTTCTAGAGTATTACTATAAACAAGAATAACTTAATAGTGATTCCCATGAAAGGCTATGCTAGACCTTAAAATTTCCTGTTAGAATTTGTTCAAATTAAAAAAGAAGAAAAGTAGTTATTTCCAAAAGGTGTGTCTTTTATAAAGATATATAGTTATAATCTAAAAGTTATGTCTTTTATAAATAGTTATTTTTTAATTTTAAATTAAAGATTATGACTTTACATTAAAAGTTGTGCTTATTCATAAGGGCCACAACTTTTGAATTTTTCTATTATAAATACATGGGTTTGTGAATTTATTTAATATAACTTTAACTACAAAAACTTTCTTGAGTAAGTCATTTTTCTTTTCTTCTATTCCAAAAGATCACTTAATTTTCTTTAATTCCAAACTTAAAGTTTTTCACTATTTTCACTTAATTTTCTTTAATTCCAAACTTAAAGTTTTTCACTATTTGCTTAGTGTAAAACTTTTAAAGGCTTGTCATATCCACTAAAACTATTTGCATTCAATTCCATAGCAATTTCAAAGAGGAGAGGGAGCAAATATCGCTTTTAGATATATGGTTATAATATAAAAGTTATGTTTTTTCTAAATAGTAGTTTTTTAATTTTAAATTAAAGATTATGACTTTAAATTAAAGATTATAACTTTATATTAAAAGTTGTGTTTATTCGTAAGGATCACAACCTTTGAATTTTTCTATTATAAATACATGGGTTTGTGAATTCATTTAATATAATTTTAACTACAAAAACTTTCTTGAGTAAAAGAATTTAATATAGTCATTTTTATTTTTTTCTATTCCAAAAGATCACTTAATTTTGTTTAATTCCAAACTTAAAGTTTTTCACTATTTGCTTAGTGCAAAATTTTTAAAGACTTGTCATATCCACTAAAGCTATTTGCATTCAATTCCATAGCAATCTCGAAAAGGAGAGGGAGCAAATATCGCTTTTAGGAAAGCGGATTTATGCGTTTCAAGTCTTGTATCTTAAATTTACTTGTGTTCTTATTTTCTTCTAATTTTTATAGTTGTTATTTATTTGTGACTTCTATTGTGAATACAATATTTTTCAACATTTCCCTGGTGAAGACAAGTTGGAGAAGCGTGAAAAAATACTTGGAAATTGAATTGAAAACATGAAATTTCATGTCTTTAACTACAATACTGAGACAATAGAAGCAACTCTTTGCAAGAAGAAATAACTCGTACATAATATTTTCTAGGGCGTAACTGCTAATAACATCATTTTTATTGCTAAAATAGCGTAGAAATTTTAAGAGGACAAAGTAAAGTAACGCAAGAGTTTTAACTAGGGTCATTTAAGTCCATTAAAATTTTAAAGAATTTTATTGCTCTGATTCTTAAAAAAGAATTTTGATGATAACATTACTCTTTTGGTTTATTATTTTATTAAATTTCCACTTGATTATATCATGTGATATTGATCTATATTTTACCAAATTATAATTTAATATTTTTGCTCAAAACTTTATTTTGGACTTTGAAAACTATAATTTATTTTACTTGCTCTCCTTCTCAGATTACTATTTTTTTTTTCAACTATAAGTAGTAACAAATTTAAGAAATTTCTTTTTTATTATTTATTTGAATAATTTATTTATATGGTTTCCATAGCCAAGACCAATAAACAAGAGGTGAAGAGAGGTGAAGTGTAACTCTAATATTCAACTCAACTCAACTTAATATAATGTTAATCCTAAAATTAATTGGAATTGGCTATATGGATTCTTTATTTTCACTCTAAATAATTTTGAGTGATTTTTTCTGATAATTGTAGTATATCTAAATCATATGTATTCCCCTTCTCTAAGTTAATTTAGGTCTATCTCTTCCATTCTTCTTCTCCTCTATCATAATATGTTCAACCTTCTAAACTGGAGCCTTTCTAAATCTTCGCTTCATATGTCTGAACTATCTTAATCTTCATTCTTTCATCTTATTTTCAATCGAAGTGACTCCCACTTTATCTATAATACTTTCATTATGTAACTAATCTATTATAGCATGATCACACATTCATCTTAGCATCTTCATCTTGGTCACACTTATCTTCGATACATGTTGTTCTTTTATTTTTCAATACTTACTACTATATAACATAATCGGTTGAATAGCCTATGGTATAATTTTTTTTAATTTATTGGGAATCCTATAGTTACATAGGATTCTTGTTGTAACCCTCTATTTCAACTACACAGCTTTTATCTTATTGCTAACATCCTCTTCACAACCTCTATCTTTTTGGAGGATTAAATCTAGATATTTAAAATGAGTGTTTTGGGACAATGTCATTTAATCTAAGCTAACTGTCTCGTTATCTCCACTTCGGTTTTCACTAAACTTGCAATGCATGTATTCAGTCTTATTTCTACTTAACCTAAAACCCTTGGACTCCAAAGTGTTCCTCCACAATTCTAACTTTCTATTAACTCACTCTTATATCTTATCGACCAGTACAATATTATCTGCAAATATCATATATCTTGAGATTTCCTCTTGAATATGATTTGTTAGTTCATTCATAACCACATCGAAGAGGTAAGGGCTTACTACGGACCCTTGATGCAACTCAACTGAAATAGAAAGATCTCTTGAATCTCCTATAAATGTATGCACACTAATAGTCGCTTCTTTATATATGTCTTTCAAAACTTCAATATACCTAATCGATACTTCCTTACCTTCTAGCACCTACCATAAAACATTTTTTTTAGACTGACATAAGTCTTCTCCAAATAAATGAAAAATATATGTAAATCTTTTCTCGTATAAATGTATTATTGGAGTGAAACTCTAATAATAATAATAAATAATTTTAAATAATTTATTATTTATATGGTTTCCATGGCCAACAAATAAGAGATGAATGGAGGTGCAATGGAACTCTCACATTCACATATATTATTGTTAGTTTTATTACCTTGTGGTTGAGTTTGTTATTTGTCCGCTCATCCTTATATAGAAGTGTCGATATCACCATCTAATTAAAAAAAATCATATATTTGTAATTCAAAATTTATAGAGACTATATGCATCGAGTACATAAAATTAACTAGTTATTTATTTAAATATTGAAAGAATATAAAATTATTTAAATAAATTAAATATATTTTTATAATATCATATTTAACAACTTCAAAATATATAGAATTCTTAAAATTATAAAATCTAATTATAAATAATTAGATATATTTAATTATAAATATTCAAGTCAAATTCAAGAGCAACCTTCTTTTTCTATTGAATTCAAATTTTAAATCTAAACCAATTTAAAAAGCGAGATCAACATACTCAAATCCTTAAATTGAAGAAGAAATTAGAGGTTAGCCATCCAAGCCTGCAACCATAATTATTCAAAATTTGTTTTATGAAGTATTTAAACTAGTACTTATCTTCTTTTTTTCTTTTTGCTTTATTTTTATGTTTATTATGCACTCATCAAGAAAGTGAGATGGTTGTGGGAGCAAGTTGGATCAAATAAATTGTCAATATCATCCATATCTTTTACAAGAGATACAAGTTAATGGAGAGGGGATTTTAGCCTGTTAAGGAGCGCAAACTTTGTTTTGCAAAAAGTCGACTCCCTTTCTGATATTTAAATTTAACTTAAAATTTATTTGATTTAATGAGGTCAGTTGTCAGCAGTTGACACGATTAATGAATAGAGAGTCAAAACACTAATAATTAAAAATTCTAATTTTCATACTAAAATCGGTCGGAAATGGAGGGATTGGCACTGGAAAATTCATACATTTCATGATGGATGTATGTTGTTTGTTTCAAACTTAGCTTAATAAAATAAGCTCTGGCTAATTAATGATTATTTGGCTTTTTTTTTTTCTTTGATAAGTTTGCATAGTTGTGTTTTTGTTATTGGGAAAAGTACTGGTTTTGGAAATGCTGAAATCCATTTGATGAAGTTAAGATATATTCATGCCACATGTCTGAACTTTCTTTCTCTTTGGTAAAGACGCCTATTTTAGAATTTAGATTGGTTGATGGTCATCTTTTGTTGACTAATGCTTTATTTGTTTTTCTAGGAACTTGCTATGCTAAGAAATTGAGGGATTGTTTAGTTATGGAACTAAACTTTTTTTTCCAAAAAATAATTCTTAGAAAATTAAAAGGCAGTTTAAATGCCAAACTATAAAATTCAATTAATATTTAAAAATATACGTATTGATAATTAAAAAATTATTAAACATTTAAATGTTTAATAATTAAAAATCAATTATCGATTTGTTTTTTTTTTTAAATCGATAAAATCTAATAATAGGTAAAAATTGTGATAGAGTTTATATATATATATATATATATCAAATTGATAATTACTAATTGATTATCTAAATAGTTTCTAAAAATAGAATTTATTATTTTATTATAATAATTTTTCAAATAGAAAATTAGAAATAAATGTACCAATTTTTCTAATTTATTGGTATACCTTAGAAAAATCGTTAAAGTAATTTTCCAATTTCACTTGAATAATATTATTTTGGAAGTAATTAAAGAACACGGAACTCCATCCGTATTTTTAATTAGGACGTTATAATGTTGGATTTCGAAACCTAATAGCATCATTCTTATTGATTTTTTTTTTTCATATTATCTATTATTTCTTCATATATGCATCTTGACAATAATTTTCAATTATTATGCTTGACGTTGTGCACCTTAAATAATATATATAATTCTCAATTATTATGCTCGACGCTTGTGCAACCTTAAATAATATATATATATATATATTCTGTAATTATCTATTCATATATATATATATTTTGATAATTTTAAAATATTATTAAATATTTTTACAATTTTTTTAAATGATCATATTATAAGATTATCAATATATTCATTTATTAATATATATATATATATATATATATATATATATATATATATATATAAAATAAAAAGTCAAAAATAGAAAATAGAGAATTATAAAATTAAAAATCAACATATATTTCTTAATCATTTGAAGAGTTATTATGCTCATCACTTTTTATTTTTTTATTTTTTATTTTTTAAATTCCAATAACTCTTCACATGATTAAGATCTCTTGAATGTGATCTAGTAATGGTAGTAGGTGGTTTGGACTTTTATAGATCTGAGAAAACATATAAAGAAGCATAGGAAGGTCAAGTCTTGATTTGGCAATAATTCTCTGATGCTTAAATCAGTGAGGGTATTGAGAGAAATAAGCTTCAGTGAGCTTAGAATAATTAGTAGAAGTGTGTATTTGAAGGAAGAAGAACCCCCTTCTATGGAGTTTACCTCTATTTATATGTACAGAGGTTACTATTGCACTGTCATAGGAAAGCCACCTGTTCGCCTTTCATTGGGTCTCTTATAAGGGAAGGTGGTTGTGTTAGTGGGTTCAAGGCCACATTATCAGCTTGCATGATAAGTTATCAGATTTGCCTACTCCACACTGCTCTATGTGAGATATTCTGCGTGGTCATTGACGGTCTGCCTGTCAGGTTTTGGCTGCTGCACCACTCCATAGCGTGGTGATATATCAAGTGCATGTAATGAAAAGAGAGGTGATGTACAGTCAGCTTGTGATTATTTAGTTTGCCTTTAACTCTATACCAAACCCTCAAGAGGCGAAAATACCTTCTTCGCCTTTTGTCAGGATCTTGCACATTACCATTAGCAAGCATGACTATGTCTTAGCCAAAGCCTAGTTAGGGCGAAGGCTCCAAGTGGCCCTCAAATCTTTTGAGTGAGGCCCATTTAACGGGCAGAAACTTATTGCTTTAGGCCTGGCCTTTGGGTCTAATATAATTCCCCATCAGTAGTCTCCCTACTCCACTGTAATTGAGAACTTTGAAAGTTATAGTGGAGTAATGTTTCACCCTTCTCTTGGCAAAGACATTACTTACTCTTTATACCCAACTGTCTATATTAAACCTTTTGATGAGCCTATTATTTGTCCTGCTTTAATGTTTTGCCGGAAGGTGTGCATTATGTCAATCTTTGAGGTCTATAGTAGAAGTTTCGCGTCAAGCCCCCTAGACTTAGCTCTAAAGAGTCGTGTTTTTTCAAAAGCTCATTAAGGCGATGATAAGCTGTCTCTTTGTCTCCTCTTATGAAGAGACAATTAACTGCTCCATCAGTCAGGCAATTATTACAACAGTTACTTTTTAATCAGTGCTCCTCCTCGAAAAGAGTAACAGTCGTGTCCCTTAGGTTTTCCAAACTGTCTTTTGAACTTTTTTAGGGTTTTACAATTAAATTTCCTGCTTATAAATGCCCCAACCATCCTTAGTTATTCTCTTCTTTATACTTTCAAATTTTTTTGAGCCCTTTTCTACAACTTTGCTTTCTCTTCTGCAACTTTGCTTTCTGAGTTCTTTTCAGATCTCTTCTTCTTCTTTAACCTTTCTGTAACACCCTCAAATTTTATTTATATAACCTTGAATATATGTTATTTAAGCATAAATAAAGTTAGTTTAGCTGTTAGAATATCATACTTGCACGATTTGACAAATCGCTAAAAATCAACCCGGTAGATAGTTAACCACGTCGACATTTTGATTAACGAATGGGTTCAAAATTTTAAAATTTTAATATCACTATTAGACTCATAAGCTGGAGAAATATGAGAAATAATATTATTTCAAAATTAAAATAGGACAAAAAGATAAATAGTTAAAAGTTTCGGGTTTAAAATGCTAATATGAGAAGTGTCGGGGGGAAAATCGAATTAGCTGAAAGATAATTAATATAGATAGCCATCTAATTCTTCAAAAATCAGAAAATTCTCCTCCTTCCTCCATTGTTACAGCTAAAACTCTCCTCCACCCAAAACTCCACCAATTTTTTCCAATCTTCAAGCAAAATCGATAGAAAACAAGATTAAACAACCGATTAAACTAGTTTCCATAAAAAATTCCAAGAAATTCAAGCTAGAAATTGAAGAGAACCCTAACCTAAATTTTGGCCACACCTTTAATTCAAGTTAGGATGATATTTTATTCATTATTTTTATTCATTTAAGCTATATAAATAATTATAAACATGATTTGATCGGTAGATTTCAAGATTGGATCGAAATTGGAGAAAATCAAAAATTAGGTTTATGTTTAAATTGAATTTTTTGTATAGGTTTTCATAATTCTAATTAATATTTAAATATGTTATTTAGCATCCATTTAAGGCTAAATATGTGGTAAAATTGATTGTAAAATCGAAGGAAACCGAAGAATACTGTTTTTGCATATTATAGTCAAATAGGCATTTTATCATATAAATGATCAAACTGTTAGATCCGGTGAGTCATATATATGTTATTATGCATATTTAAACCTTCATTTGATCATTTTGAAATGAATATGAAACCTGCATCCTTTTGACATTTCCCATTCCTTTGAATTTTCCTTGAATTCAAGCTCCGTTAGTGTTATTTATTGATGTATATAAACCCTATTTGAGAATGCCTTTATGTTTGTTGCCATTTGTGCTTGAATTGTGAACTTTGACTTTTGATCAATATGTTCCAAAACTATATTTATTTTTTTCTAAAGTGGTATATACAAAGTACTCAACAAAATAATTTTTGTTAATTTCCTTAAGAATCCAATTGTTACCAAATTTGCTAAAATGGATGACTTTCTTTGTTACCAATATAAATGTGTCTTCTTAACATATTTTGAACTTGTATCCTAAATGACTTTTGTGACATTTTTGCCTATACTATAATATTCCTTTGTTAATGATAATGATTCTATATGTGTTTACTTGCCTAAACAGCTCAATTGAGCTAGAGTTACAAAAATAGAACCTTGTTGATTTTCTTGCCTATTTGATATATTATTTGATATCTTTAACCTATTCTAAGATTTGTATGACAGAGCTACCTTACTGATGGGGCAGTGGGTAAATACCATCAGCATTATGCATAATGAAATTCTAGTGATACCCTAGTTGGGAAGGGTTATGATCTTGGCCATAGATCTGATTCACCTTATGCTATTTACATGTTATATTGCCAATGATATGTATTTCATGGCCCAATATCTATTATATATACATGATTATTATTTCTCCCAGTGCCTATACATCTATATTTGATGTCTATAAACTATTTCCCTTGATTTGATCCTTTTGTGTGCTATCCATAAGCCAATTGTTAATATTGTTCATTTGTTGTTTCCTACCTAGCTTAATGTGTGATAATATATATATTGATATACTGAGTATGAAAATGCTCACCCTTTTAGTGGTTTTATCTTTTCATGTCAGGAGTAGAGTTAGTCCAATATTTCTTCATCAGTGGATCCAATTGCATTATAATAATATAAATATTGAACTTGTATATATTGCTTGTATATATTTTAGATGCTCCATGGATATATAAATTGTTGGGATGACTGTACTTAGTATGGTCTGTAATATTATTAGTTACCAATATTTAATATATAAATGAGATGTGTTGAGATCATATATGATCACAGATGATAATAGATAGACTGATTATATGGATATAGATATGTTATAGCAGGTGATGTTTACAGGTTATATAAGGGTTCTATGGATATTTATAGCCTTATGTTGTTCCTACATTCTAGGACTATGTTCCAAAATTAGGACGTGACAGAAGTGGTATCAGATCATGGAGATACTAATAGCATATAGGCATGTGTCAATAAGATATAGGCGAACCATGGAGCATAGAAAATTTTGTCTCGTCATTTGTTGTTTTCATTAAATATGTGTTTATTCTGCAACAACCATACGTGATAAATAATTTTATTTGCCTATTGTAGTGATTAAAATATCTATGGAAGAACGTGAACGGGCTATTAAACTTACTCTTAGGAGATCATAAGAGCCTAGTAGAGAGGCAAAAGTGGCCTCAAATGAGTCATTGATCAGAGAGGAATAATAAGAACCTCTTAGATCCAGGAGAAGGATAAAGGAAACCAGGGAAGCTGAAGATCTTTGGAGATTGGAAGTGATGCAAGGAATGTTAGAATTGAGAAGATAACTATATGAATTGAGAAGAGAAAGGCAAGTAGTGCCACCACCTGCACCACTTGTCGTTCCACCAGTTATTCCACCAGTATCTGTGCCACCCATTGCTGCACCAGTTGAGCAAGTGGTATAGGAGGGTCATAAAGTGATTGATGAGGATGAAATCAATATGCTTAACTTTCTAAAGTTGAGTCTGCCAGAATATGAAGGTGGAAGAGTTGAGGAAGCTATTAATTTTCTACAGCAAATATAAAAGGTGGTAAGAAGACTTTCATGTTCAGATGTCAGAGCGGTGGAGCCTGTTGGTTTATTGTTAAAATAGAAGGCCTGGACTTGGTTTTCTAGGCATATTGAGACACAATTATACAGTGATGTACCACTGACTTAGACACAATTCAGGGCTGCAGTGTTGGATGAATTTTTAATAGAGGGAATTAAAAATAGAAACATAATTCAGTTTGAACAATTGGAACAGGGAAACCTGAGCGCAGAAGAGTATGCTGATGAGTTTATCAAGTTGAGTAAATATGCCAACAAGATTGTACCTACTGAAGCGGACCTGATAAGTAGTTTAGACTGGGATTGTATGCCTCCTTACATAATGCATTGTTATTTGCTGATTTTACTTCTTTATCCAAGATTGTTGATCAAGCAGTCCAAATGGAAGAAAAGTATAAAGAAGAAAGAGTAAAAAGAGAACAGAAGAGGAAGGTTGAGATTGAAAGACAACAAAAAAGAGGTGAAGGGAGTTCTCAACTGTAACACCTACCATTTTCATATGTCATTTTCGAATACATGTGTGTGTATAAATTTAAATTTTATTTGGCTAAATTAATTTATTTGGCAATAAATATGACTTTTACTTATTTTAATTAATTTAGAATAATGATAATGATTGTAAATGAGAATGGAAATTTCAGTGTAAAATATTGATTAAAGGATTGAGCTCCTAAATTTGTAAAAATATTATAAGTGTTGGAAGCTAGGAATTTATAGGTTAGTAGCGAATTGCGTAAGTTGGATTTGAGTGTTTCCAGCCAGCATTGGCGAGCTAGCTTTGTCGGGCTGGCCTTGCAAAGAGGCTTTGCCGAGTTGGCCACGCGAAGTGGAAAAGGCGAAGCCGGCATTGCGAAGAGGCAATGGCGAGCCGACATTGCGAAGAGGAAAGGCGAAGAGGAAATGGCAAAGAGGAAAGGTGAAGAGGAAATGGCGAAGAGGAAAAGGTGAAGAGGGAATGGCGAAGAGGAAAGGCGAAGAGGGAATTCGAAGAGGAAATGCGAAGAGGAAATGCAAAGAGGGAATGCAAAGAGGAAATGGCAAAGTGGAAAGGCGAAGAGGAAATGGAAAGAGTAAATGCAAAGAGGAAAGTCGAAGAGGAAATGCAAAGAGGCAATGCAAAGAGGAAATGTGAAGAGTAAAGTGCGAAGAGGGAAGTGCGAAGAGGCACATGCGAGCCGGCATATGCGAAGTGGAATGACGAGCCGACAATGCGAGGAAGCATTGGCGAGCTGGAACAACGAATTTGACATGGCGGAGCGGGATTCAATTAATTCCGTTGCTGAGGCAGTAGCTTCAATTAAAGAGGTAGTAACTTATTATAAAGGGGCAGTAACTGAGGAACTTAAAAAACACCTAAACCTATTATTTCTTTTCTTTGTTCTATCGTGCTCGTCTTTTCTCCAAGGAAGAGCCGAACACTGTTCTTCTTCATTCTTCATCAGATTTCACGATTTTTCTCCATTAAATTTCTGGAAAAAAATTCGTGGAAACCCAAAGAAATATTCTGTGATTATCACATTCCATTTTAAGCTTGTGGGAAGAGCTGGAAAACAATCTAGGGCAGTGAAGAATAAATTCTGCCATTGTAATCCATTTGAGGTAAGGATCCATTTGTTGGATTTTATTTATTTAATAGATATTATTGAGGTTAGAATAAATGGATTTAGTGTTATTTTACATAGATTAACACTAAATAATTGAAATCCCTAAACTCTAGGGTTTATATGGAATTTTGAATATGATATGGTATATTAGTGAAGGCATTTATAAATTGATGATGGAATTTGCTAATTAGATATAAGTAGACAGCAAATTGATGACCAATTTAATATGAAATTGTAGATCTTGGAGACTGAATTCTCCTAGTAGCCAAATTGGAGATTTTGGAGGAAATTGGTGAATTTAGATAATTTATTGGCTATTGGAAAATTGAGGTGAGTTCTACATGCATCACTTATCGTAATTAATCGCTTAATTTGATTGTTGGGGACCTTATGGAAAAAAACCCCAAGAGGCCAAAACCTACACTTTGTAATTCCTTTGATGTTATTTTAAAATTTGCCTTTATATTCTATTGCCAAATAAATCCTTACATTATTATATAACTTTGCTTCCTTGATAATTTCCTTTTAATTACCGAACCGTTCTTGTCTTACGAACTATCTTTGATATAAACCTTATTCTGTCTTATGAATACTAAACCTATTATTGATTGATATTGGATATTGAATATGGCATGGCCATTATTGATTGATATTGGATATTGAATATGGCATGGCCATTATTGATTGATATTGGATATTGATATGATTGATACTGAACTGATTGATTAATTGATTGAATCCGGATGCCATTGTTGTTAATGGTATCCCTTATTATTGACCTTAGTATGGTT
>CANXYC010689674.1:0-17674 GCA_948193065.1 Aleurites moluccanus
TGCATTCAATCAACAGAGATAAATTCTTCTCTTCCAAGTCTTGTATAAACTTCTGCAAGATGAAGATCTCAACCTGAGCATTTGCAGCCTTATCTAGTTCTTCTTCAAATTCTTTCTTACTCAACTTGCTTTCTTCTTTCAGAAGAAGGACCTGTTTCTCCAGATCTGCCAATCGGGACTCACTAGATCGCATGTAACATATGCGCTCTTGTTTTTCTATGCCAAGGTAACTCTGCAATTCTTTTACTTCAAAAATTGTTGATTCTTTCTCCTTCTCTAGGTCAGTGAATTTCTCTTTTAACCTTGTAAAACTCCTTTCTAGGTTTCCCAGTTTCTGTTCAACATTTTCCAGCTGATCCACTAGGGTGCTTCTTTCATTTTGAAGATTGGATTTCTCATTTTTGAGCATCTGACGAAATTCTTCTAAACTTTTTGACTTTTCCCTTAAACCTTCGAGTTCAAGATTTGCATTGGAGAGTGAATTCTCCAGCAAGGCATCTTTGTCCAAGAGCTTTTGCATATTCTCTGTCATAGTTTGGAACTGAGAAAGCAGGATGGCTTTTTCAGCAACAAGGCCAGATTTTTCTCCTTGAAGAAATTGGCAGGACTCCTGCAATTCTTTGACCCTCTCACTTGATCCTTCCAACTTGCTATTCAATTCTGATAGAGATCTTTCTAAAGCAACATTCCTCTCCAAAAGCTCATGCATACCCCTCAGCTTCTCATAGAGATCTTCCTTTTCATCTCTGTCCTTTTCACAGACTTGTTTTAGCCTCGAGTTCTCATCTTGCAAGTCCCTGACTGACGAATTGAGGCACTCAGGATCCAAACCTACTGAGCAAACTTGCTCTATTAAAGCCTGATATCTCGTATTTAAACCTTCAATCTTCAATCTCCTCTTTCAAATGGTAAATCTCTTGTAGTAGGGCCACTTGCAAGGCAAGGTCTCGTTCAAGTTTATCTTTCATTTCCTTAAAGATAAAAATTTCATTTTGCAAATTCATTATTGAACTCCTGGAAGAAGTGTTTAATTCATTGAGACTCCGATTCTCTTCCTTAACCCGTTGGATGTCTTCCTGCAGCTCACTGTTGTATATCTCCGAGTCCTTCAACATTTGGAGCCTCTTTTGAAGCTCTTGTGCCAAAGCTCTCTGTTCTTCTTGAGATTGAGAGTGCAACTTCTGCAAAGTATGCAAAGCAGCTTCAACTTGAACAAACCGTGAATGCTCATTTTGCAGTGAAGTCTGAAGTGTCTCCAATTCATGTTCCTTCTCTGACAGTTCTTCATCCTTTGTTGCTATCTTCTGTGCTATATTGTCTGCCTCCAACTGCAGCAACTGATTTGATCTCTCTAACAGCAAACTCTGTTCTTCTACACTTTTTAGTTTTGCAGCCCCTGTCAGAATTTCACTATTGAGTCTTTCAACATCTTCTTGGGCATGAGAAATTTCATGCTCCATTTTAGCAATTCTCTGCAAACATAGCTCATACCGAAATTCTGCAGCTTCGTTTTCTTCATTCAACCTAGCAAGAGCTTGCTTCAGTGCTTTAACTTCATTTTCTGCTCTTTCAGTTTGATCATTAAGCATTCTAGCACTTGCCTCTGCAACAGAGATTTTATTCTCCAGAACTGATATCATTTCAAGACACTGGTTGTACTGAAGAAGACTAGCTTCTTTTTCAGCCTCTAATGCAGAAATTTCTTGCTTGAGATTTTTAGCTTCTATCTCTGCTCTAATTGCTCTCTCGTTAAGTCCCTTTGCATCCTCCTGTGTTTGAGAGATCAAATTCTCCAGAGAAGAAATTCTTTCCAAACATTTATTGTACTGAAGAAGGCCAACATCCCTCTCAGATTCTAATTTAAAAAGGTTTTCCTTCAGGATTTTCACTTCAATTTCAGCTCTGCTTGCTCGTTCATCAAGCCCTCCAGCTTCCTTCAGTTCTCCCTCTAGGCTAGATAACTTCTGCAAACTTTGCTGGTAGTGAAGAAGAACAGCTTCCTTCTCGGCTTGAATATCTGCAAGAGTTTTCTTCAAGTTTTGCACTTCGATTTCAGCATTCTTTTCAGTTTCACCCTCCACTATTTCATGGATGTTTGAGAATTTTTTCAGCTTTCCTTCTGAAACTTTTGAACCTGCAACTCCTGACCCAAACATGTCGTTGAGCTGTTTTAAACCTCTTCTGCTTATTCCAGAGTCTGATCCTTCTGAATACCCTCCATTGCTTTTCATGGCATGCAGGTCAGTTGAAGAGAGTCCCAGTACATCATTATGCAAGTCATCTGGGTAAAGCAATGCACGAATTGGGTGTGGCATTTCTGGTGTGTGAGGCTCATCCTCAAGACCTGAAGAACCTGATGGTGAATCATTAGCCAGTTCATAAGGTACTCGATTGGGAAATGCTTGTGCCATGGTTCGATGGGCTTGGCGAAGCTCAACAGTTGCATGATCATATCTCTCTGCTAGTGCACGATAAGCCCGGTAGAACTCTTCAACCAATTTCATCAGCTCTGGACGCTTTTTATAGTACATTTCTGCCCTCCTTGCAAAAGAATCTGCATCTTCTTCAATAAGCTTGATCATTGCTTTTACTTTGGCATCCATATCTGTTTAAACATATTAATGTTCATTGAGAGAATGAACAATGAATAGTAAAAATGCAGATATAAACATATCATTTCAATTTCTAGTTAAAAGCATTCAGTACAGTAATTATAGCTATATTACCTCTTACAAATTATGTGATTAGATTAAGAGCCTATGCTTTTATAAATTTCACCATGCATAATGAAAGGCCATAATCTTAGAGTATCCACATCCATTTCTACATTAAAAAAAAATGTGCATACTTTTTGAGAAACAAATATGGAACCACTAAAAGATTTCTCAAGAACAGTGAGACAGAGTAAGTCGAGAAAAAAAAAATTGTCATTTAGGCTGGTCTTAACTGGTGGCAAGATAGCACACAAGCACAAAACTGCATGCACACACACAAAACATGTACACAAGTGTAATTGAGAAGAGGCTACAATGCACCATAAATATATGTTATACAAAGCAGTGACCTTGCTTTAAATAAGATTTAACAGTGATCTGCTGTTCTAATATGAAACTAAAAGAAATTATTAGAACTCTGTATTTCAGGATAATTTTGTGTTAGCATCTATTGCATTAGTATAAAGAAATTATTAGGTCTCTGTATTTCAGGATAATTTTGTGTTAGCATCTATGCATTAGTATAACAACTTTTTTTAGAGACAAAAAAAGAAAAAAAAAGTGTTCATGGGGTGATACTGGAGAGAGTTCTTCTCAGACCACTAAAGCCCAAGGCTCAGGCTCTTAACTAAATTCAGCAGTAAAGTCATTGCAAAAACAGTTCTTTCTATCACCTTAGCATCACAAGAAATCTTTTGACTTCTACATAAAATGCACTCAGAGGAACATATAAACTCATTACACAGCAGACATGTGCATTAGATAAAATAATTGTCAAACACTTGATCTGAGATCTAAGAAAAGAAAAAGACCTGTAAGATTTTCCTGAAGCCATTTTGAATTCTTTGGACTAATGTGGCTATCCCACCACCAAGAATACAGTCGCCTGGAGTCAGAATGTGATAAGGTTGCCATGATTCCAGCCAAGAACAAAAGAGCAACTGGTATGGACTTTGCAAAGGTCTGGTCCGTGCACCAGTAACTAAAACCCAAGTAATGGATCCAGGCCAGACTAATGGTATAACTTCTTCCAACTAACCAATTAAACTCTAATGAAGCCTACCAGATATTTATTCACTTCTTGCACCTACAGACAACAAGATTATCGAAAATCATAAAATTAAGTAAAATTTCAGGTAACTGAATTTACAAACAGTTAGTATGCAAGCCACCTGCTCAATTGAACAAACAGGTCACTATTTCTCCGGCCACTGAACTCCTTAATTCGGTAAACTCCAAAATTGTAAATTTAAAGAAAATGAAAGTCAGAACCTGTAAATTGCAAAACATCTGTGAAGACATAGTTAAAAAATGTGAACAAAAAATAGAAAAAACAAATTAAATAAGGAGAAATCAGGAGGATATAGAATCAAACAGCAAGTATACATTCTTTTGATTTCCCAGAAGTCCAGGATGTAAGAACCAATAATATGAAACATTAGAAATGACTGAACACTGTGACCCCCAAAGAAGTCCTTTTACAATTAACTTAACAAGGAACAAAATTGAACACATAGACCCCATGACTAAACCCCAAAAAAGAAAAGCTAATGAAATCAAATCCAACACTCAAATGAGTACAAAACACGATCTTAAAGCAAAACTGATCTCTAGAAGCACCTAGAAAAGAGGAAAAAAAATTTAAACGAACCACAGGACTCTGAACCTACCAAGAGAAAGTAGAACTACATTTCACACAAGCACAAAAGGTTAAACAGAAAGTAATCCTTTACACATAGTACTAAATGTGAAAATGGATTTTGATCTATAAGTTAGTAAGTAGAGACAAACGTCAAAGAACATAAAAACAGAAACTTTAACCAAATGGCGAAACTGCAAAAAAATGATATCTTTATGGACATTAAGGATCAAATACCTATCAAAAAGATTGAAACCCAGCAGTGGGTATTTGATCATTGATCAGCAGTTGCGATACTAAACCCACAGCTGCACATCATCCAAAGTCAACCCATTTTTCTCTATCTAACTCACAAATGCTCAAACAAAGACTCTGTCTTTCTATCTCTACAAAGGGTTATCTGCATTATATTCTGAAAATTTGGTAGAGTGACTGAAAAATAGACTTTTCAAAGAATGAACAGATAGAGGTAAGAAAATTTTAGGTACAAGAAGAAAGGTTTAATAGAATACGTATGTGCAAATGAAATGTGTATGGGATTGATTAAGGAGGATAGAACATTAAAATTATGTGAGTTAATTGTAGTTATGATTTGATTGATGTTGGAGATACTGATAAACGGTCACATTCTTTAGTACCTCTTGTCGTTACCTTTTGTGAGTCAGGAGATGGGGACTGGTAAAGTACCATGAAAATCAAGTCAAATGACTAATCTGCCATTGCTTAAGATCTCAATATTTTCTTTCTTGGGTTCAGAGTTCTGAATTTTTCCTCTCTTTTCTACATTTTTATTTTTTAATTCTTGTTTTATCAAAAACAAAATTTGGAATTCAAGTATTTTATAATTTTATTAGGTGCTTTTAGCAAAATCCTATTCTTTGTCAATGGTTTTCCTTTGGAATTCACTGTTTCTTGTTCTGATTATTCTTGGTATTAATTATTTTAGATAATCTTTTTAATTATTTATGGAGAGTTAATATATGTTTTTTTTACTTAACTCTTATGAATTACAGAAAAATATGCAATATTATAGCATTGATTTAGTAATTCTAGGAGATAATCAATATCTAATTTGAATTTTTGAGATCCAACCTATGATAGTTTCCTTCTTTAAAATTTCTTTTCTTGTTAACAATGGTATGGTGAAATTCTAGATGTCACACAAGTCATAAAAAAGTGGCCACAGTAATTTATTTCAATCAAATGGCCGACACATTTTAGAAGGATATTTATATATATATATACAAGTCATAAAAAAATATTAAATGCTAGTAGAGCAAGTTGTTGACCATTGACTTAATTATCTTGATAGATAATTAAGTATGCAACTTCCAGCACAGTGAATCTCATTTATACACTACCTATATCACAAATACAAAAATGGTATTGAAGATTTGATTCTGATTCCATGGCCTTTCTTTTATAAAATAATTGTTTTAGTTAATTATTTAGAAATGCTATCACATGGCATATAATAAAATAAAAATGTGAAAATGGAGCAAGTAACCAAAGAAAATAATTTTAATGGAAGAATCTATGTAATATATATTAACAAATTTTTCATTATTAAAGAAAATAATTCGTGATTAATAAGATTTGAACATAGCTTAAACTAAGATAAATTACATTCTTGAAGATTTTATTTTTTCAATAAATTTATTTTTTTGGGTAATTAAGGTTCTAATAATACAAATTATTAATCTAAAAGGTAGTGCAATCTTAATTTGTCATCTCTTAAATCTTGATCATCAGAAAATAATACTCCATTTTTCTCATAATAAATGTCATAATTTTCTTTTTTATATGTCCCACTTTAATTTTTTTATTTTGTAATCCAAATTACATTTTATTTTAACTTTATAAAAATATTTTCATTAAAAATATATTAAAAAATATAAAAAATTAATTAAAATATATAGAATTTGAGAAAATTAGAAAAGTGAAATAAAAGTAATAAATGAATTAAAATAATAAAATAGACTATATTTTTTTTAATAATCATATATTTTATAATTAAAACGTTTACTATGAGACGGAAGTATAAAACAGATTAAAATCATGTTACATGTATAAAAATAATTCTTACATTCTTATAGTGTACATGGTTGATGTGTATTAATACTTGATCTCCTTTAAAAATTGTTTAAGGTACGAGTCAAATCAAATATTTATGCAGTCTTCTTCTTCTTTTAAGTTTGAGGAAAAATTATAGCCATTTCTTTCACTTTTTTTTTTTTTTTTTTTCATTTTTAACAGTTTCTATGAATACTAAAAATGGTAATGAATGATTGGAGATATGGTTAATTAACAATCAAAATAACAGAAATTGATGATTGATTAGAGATTAGATAGGGAATTAATTAAGGACAGCGTAATTGCGTTTTTTTTGCGACCATAATTATTGATTCTATCATTAATGATTAGAGATTAGTGTTTTCTCTTTGGCCCTTTGCTAATTTTCCAGAATTAGAAGAGGATTTTTAAGCTCAACAAGAACAGGATATGGCCTGTTCTATTGAGTTGATGACCTTATCATGGACCCAATGATCACATGGGGGTAATTAGCTGAGTATTGTCTTGTAAACCTCAAAACATTGTCTGCTTCATAGACAAAAGTGATAAAGGGTTCTTAATTAGGTCTTTAGTTAGGTTTGTAATCATTAACCATATTTGGAAAGGCAACTCTTATGCCCACCTTTTAGATGCAAAATGAAAAAGGGTTTTCTTATGCACTCACTTTACTATTTCCACTTGTATTTTTTTGTTTGAATCAAAATAATTGCTATCTATCATCAAGGTAGAAGCTCAAGTCTTGAACTATTATCCCATTCTCTAATTTAATATGAATTCAAGTTGCAAGTTCTTATTTTATCTTATAATTTAATAAGAATTCAATTCATGAGAATATAATATTTGATCGTTAATTTATACTTCAATTATAAAATTGACATGTAGCTAAAAATTTATAGATTAATAATCATTTTAAAACTTATTCCAACCATTTTAACAAATAAATCAAATAATATTAACTCTCATTGTGATTGAGTTAGATCAAGCAAACTCTTATATGACTATTGGTTACATAACATGGCAAATTCTTTTAAACTTTTACTATAATAATGGCAAATAAATGAGATTAAATTAACCCCATCACAATTTAATTCATACAAAAGTAAATTTATTTTTTATTTTATTATTCAAAATTTAACTTCTACAATTGATTCAGATATAAGTAAATTTATTTTTTATTTTATTATTTAAAATTTAATTTTTAAAGTCATATCATAAAATAAATTTCTTTGTAAATTTTCAAATTAGAAACTTTGCATTTTCATCTTTCAACGAATATTAAAAAAAAAACGATTATTGAATCAATAGCTTAATAAATGAATATCTATTTTACAGTGTAACAAATCGATAATTTAAACCTTAGTAAAACCTCTAAAAGTTTCTAATGCAATAGAATATAAAAAAGAACATAAAAAAAATTAATTAGGTCAAGTCTGATTGGCAAAACATTAGCATTGCTAATTTGCTAATGCACAAAATGCATATGGTAGAACTGTATATGGGCAGGCAGCAAATTTGAATAAGGCAAATTCATTTTTCAAACTTGATGCTTACAACTCACCAAAGTACCATGCTTTTAAGGCACTATTGATAGAAAATCACCTACCCAAGTGATGTAATCTCTTAATTTTCTCTCTCTCTCTCTCTCTCTCTCTTAAATTATTGTGCAAGAAAAGTAGATAAAGGTTATATATGTGACTGGATCTTATTATATTGGAAGACCTTAACCTCATTTATCTACCACTCATAATTCATACTTACACTACCAACCATTTAAGGACAACTTTCTATCTTTGAAATGGCCAATGGCTAATGAACATTCATAGAAAGAGAGAGACAATATACAAAATATGCATATGGTCCCCAAATGCCAAAAGATAAGATCTATATTGTGTTTCTGTTTTTTAGTGGAGTAGCCAGCTATTGCCAATGCCACCCCCCTAAATTCCTTCCCTTTCAAAAGACTGAAAAGTTTATTATGTTTTCAAAAGAATTACAAAATTTTGCTGGGTTTTGCGCTAGCAGCTGAAAATTTTGGTCTACCCAAATGCCCCCACAGCCCCACACAATATGTCACATTGAAAAGGAAAAGCCATGGGTTAGTGTACTATCTCGCATGTGCATATCCATTTACCACTTTCTTTCAATTGGCTTAGGGGGAGAATTCAAATTGGAAAATTTCCAAATAAAATTGCTATCTCTATTAAATAATAATTCTTATAATTGATTATATATTTTTTAATATATTGAAATTTTTTAAAGGGGAATTGATAGAGTTTAATTCTACCTATAAAATTCTATATTAAAAAACAAGTGCTCATGGACTTGACACTTCTTATAGTTGAAACTTATTTCTATTTCCATCATGAGATATTTAGGTCTATTGACATATTTCTTTTTTTTTTTTTTAAATGTGATAAGGATCTGATCTTATCACATTTTAATAATAATAAGCATAAGTTGATGCAAATGAGAAAAATAATTTATATACTTTAAAATCCTGAGAAACAGATATAATACTTTTATAGTAATTTATCCTTTTTATAAATATAAATAAATAAATAAATAAATTCATGGTTAAATCAGAAAAGCCCATTGATTAAAAATGTATTGGTCGCCTTAAGTAGCCACTTTTGCCCTATAATTTCTTTTGGAATGTGTTGCTATCCATCAGATTAAATTTATTCATCATTTTTTCTAGTAAAACCTTTTCATTTACTTAAATACTATAATCATTTGGCTGTGAAGTGCTCCTTTAGTTTGGGTACTGAAAAAAAAAAAATGTGTTCAGAAGAAAAAAATTTTAACTTCATTTTCAGTCGAAATGCACAGCTCTGCTGAATTTTAATGTATATAAAAGGACGATATGTGCCATTATGCATCAATCAACACAAATAAGAGAATTCATATCAATAAAGTTCTTGCACTAAGAATATTTGTTTAGTCACCTCCACCAAATAAAAAAAAAATGTAAAATATATAAATGGATTGGTAATTTTTGACAACAGGTAACAGACTATTTGATTTAAATTGCAAAAGAAGGCCTCAACAAAACCATCTGAATCTCGGTTATAAATCAAAAACGTGAAGCAACTTATTGTCTGCAATTTAGAAAAAGAGAGAGAAAAAAAATTGCAAAACAAAAATCATTCAAGCTCAAGCAGCTTCGGCAGGAGCCTCGGCCATTGTTTCATCAGTTGGCCTCTCTACCTTAACCCCAACATCCTCTGAATAATCTCCATGAACCTGCATAACATGGTCAGGATCATTAGATGCGGCATACATGCACTAAAATGTATTATTGAATAGATGCTCTTATGAACAGGGCATTTAAAGTGTAATCATATATTTACAGACACTTTTTGGATGTATTAAAGAAAGCAGGAAACAAATTATATTACCAAAATGGATTTTACGTAGGTTAAATCCTCAAGCATACTTTAAGAAAATGGAGGAGCAAATGACATACCTCCATTAGTTTTCCAAGATCGAATTTCGGAGCTTTCAAAATTTTGACTTTCCGTACGAAAACATTTTGTAAAGGGTAGATACTTGAAGTTGCCTTCTCAATCTCTTTGCCAATTATCTCAGGAATGAACTTACGTACCAACTCCTTGAGATCGCAAGATGTTGCTTGGGCTGTCATGATCTCCCTCATCTTCCGACGTATCTGGTAACACAGAGGAAGATTTTGTCACATAAAAGTATCCAAAAGAAAGGACATTGATAACAGAGCGTTCAACTTGAAAAGAGCAATTTCATGCTTTACTTGTCTTATCTGGCTTGATTGGGCATAACAAGTCCTCTTGATCTGGTTTGGTCTTCTCTTAGTAAACCCAATGCAGAACATCCTCAATGTGTAGTTGTCAGTCGTCTTCACATCCACATGAGCCTCGATCAAAGTTTGCCATTTCCTCACCAGAGACCTTAACTTGTCTGTCGTAAAATCCATTCCCTAAAGAAAAGGATGTTTAAATCATCAATCATAATAACAAAGATAAAAACACAAAATTTATACTAAGAAATTAGCATCATACCCAGAAATTTGTCAAAACATTCTTCCCTTGAACATCCTCAGCTCTCAACCGGATCTTTCTGTAAGCATAATCCTCATCACCTTGAAGATCAGCTAGTGAGATCTCAAACACACGATGCTTGAGTCCTTCTGAAGCAATCTATTATAAACAACAGGAGATATAAGGTACAAATGAGAGTTTGGACATTGCAAATCACTAATAGGCATTCAACTAGACATACATCTAAGAATCTTAACCTATGCTCTAGTGTAATAGAATTAACTTGAAAGTTGAAACTATGCTGCTGTGATAAATATTGAAGGGCTATTATTGGAAGTAAATACACAGAAATGCATCACAATAAAAAAAAAATGAAGTAGAAGGCAAAGTGAAAGGTGCATGTAATTGTAGATATGAATGGAGAAAAGAGGAGTTGAAAATTTAGGAGCATGCACACAGCAATTTCAATAAAAGTAATCAACCATGCATTTTTGGATCTTGTTGATTCTAGAAATCAGGCGTATGGTAGTTCAACTTCTAGGACAAAACTAGATGGGACAAATAGAAAGGTCGAATTAAAGATTGAATCTTCGCTTAAGATTCCGCCTCAAACTGTGTTTAACTGAGTGCCCAAGTGAGCATCATATTGCCAAATGCCAATATTCAATGGCAAAAATCTAATTCAGTCATGAACATATCACGTGGAGGACAAATCTTCAGCAACCAAACTCTCACAAAGCATAGCAGCCATTAGACCCAATCCTCCAATAATAGACATTGAATTCCCAGATATATTCAAGAATAACGATAACATACCTTAGTACCCTGAGTTCGGGTAACAAGAGTCTTGCCCACATTCTTCACATTGAAAGCAGAAGGAGCTTTGATATCATACCAATCCTTCTTTGCAAATGGATCCGCACTATCCAACAAGACCAAACAATGAAATAAGAGATCTCAAAATCCAAAAAAAAAGGATTTTTTTTAAATAAATTGAGAGGCAAATTCATAGTAACACTCACGCCTTCTTCTTGCCTCCTTTCTTTCCTTTCGAAATCCTCTTGTTCTTCCTGTAACAACAAAACCCAAATTACAAATGCTTCTTTCACTTGCATTAGGTCAAAAAGATTGAGAGAGAGCAGTGTGTACCCGACAGCCATGGTTAATGGAGGTGAGAAGCTAAGGGAAGCTTTAGGAGAAGAAGGGAACTGAAACAAAGAGACTGCTTCGGAGACTTCAAAACCCTATTTTCGGTTATATGGGGTTTAATAGGTATTAGCTTATTCACTCTTGTGCTTCTTTCTATTGGGCGTTGAGGGTTGTTTAGTCTTTTCACCATGGATTTTTAAGGGTAAATTTGTTATTGCATGAATAAGTTGAACTACGTCGTTTTTGTAAATGTAACTGGGCCTAAATTCATTGGGCAATTAATTTACAATCAGCCCTCATCCAAACTTCGCAATTCTATAGTTGAAAGGCAATATTACGTAAATTTACTATTTTTTAATTTTACAGTTATTTTTTGTTTTTATTTTTACTATTTTTTTTATATGTTTAGTATATGTTTGGTATATGTAGTATATATTTGATATATATATATATAATATATTTGATATATATTTAATATATATCGTATTTTAAAAAAAAAAATTTTAGATATGCAGTATTTTTAAAAAAATATTTTTAGATATATAATATTTTTAAAAATTTATTTTTTTAATAATAAAAATGAAATAATTTTTATTTTTTTTGATATTTTAAAAAAAAATCCCTAGTTAAAACCCAGTCCATCAACAGGTTTGGTGATATGCCCTATCCCATATTGTTATTTTTATTTAATTTTTATTTTTTTTTATATAGCAAAGATTTGCATTTTATATTGATACCATATTCATTTTCCTGATTATTTTTTTTTTCAAATTTCTCCTTTGTTATGCAATTATAAATATATAATTTAATACACAGAGAATTGAATCTTATGAAAGTGAATATAATTTATAAGTTATTAGTATTATTTTACAAATACCATGAAAGCAAAGGAGAAATTTCGTCTTTCAATATTATCATTATTTCAACTAAAAATATTTTGCCAATGGCTAACAATATGTAATGGACACATATTTTTTAATTAAAAAAAATATCATATTTAATAATCACATTAAACTTTAATTATATCCAAATTTAAGCATAATAAATTCATAAGAAAATATTACTATTTTCTCAATTCACATTTAACTTTTAACAGAATACTTTATCATTTCACTGCCATACATATAACTAGACAGCTTTCACGTACGTACAAACCAATTACATTGTTTTCGAAGTTGTTTTATGATCGTAAAGTAAAATTTTTTACCATGGAGATCTCTAATGGAAAGCAAATTAAGTAAATTTAATACCGTAAAGTAATTAATTGCTTTTATTAATCATCAAACTAATCAATAGTGATGCATTAACGGCAGTGGCAGTAGCGGTAGCGGTGACATCGACAGCAGTGTTCTAGGCGCGTGAGCATGTACTGGCACCACAATTATCTGGCCGATGTGCGTAAAAAGACCTGCATTCTTCAGGGGATCGCTGGACAGGCCTAGAGGGAATGCAATTTCTCCGATCATCAAACGCCAGTAACCGGAGGCAAACGGGTGACTCACCAGAGAAATAATTGAACGAGTTGGTGAAATTCTGCAAACTAGGCAATGAACAAATACTCTGCGGAACTTGACCAAACAACTTGTTATGTGCAACATTTAACTGCTCCAACTTACTCATTTCTGCAATAGAATCTGGCAAATACCCAGATAACTTATTAAAGCTCAAATCAAGAACTTTCAACCCTTTTAAAAACCCAATATCTTGACGTAAACAACCTGTTAATCCCAAACTGGAAAGAACAATTTCTTCAAGAGTTGCTGCCATTTTTGCCAAACTTGGTGGAATACAACAGCTAACATTACTATTAGCCAATACAAAAACTGAAACAGGGGAATTTCCTAAATTTTCAGGCAAAGCTGATTCAAATTTGTTATCATTGAGAAAAAGAGCATCAAGTGGTAAATCAAAAACTTGTTCTGGGATTTCACCCTGGAATTCGTTAAATCTAATGTCAAGAAATTTTAGTGAAGGTAGATAAAGAACAACACAAGGAAATGGACCGCTAAATTGGTTATTACTAATATCAAGCTCATATAAAAGATGAAGATGAATAAAACTAGCAGGGAGTGTCCCACAAAAACGGTTAGAATTTAAATGGAACAGAGCAAGATCTTTAAGTAGGCCAAGTTCTTCCGGCGAATTTCCGGCTATATTGGCATGATTGAGGTCAATTCCGGCGACAGTTAAGAGATGAGGAGCATCTAGGGCTGGTGCACAATAAACACCAGTATAGTTGCAGACATTATGACCATGCCAATTGGCAGTGAACTTATTGGGGTCAGAAGTCATTACGAGTTTCCAAGCTTGAAGAGCAATGTAAGCTTTCATTAATTTTGGGTTTGGAATTGGTTCAATAGGAAATGGAAAAATGTCATCTTGGTAGGATGGTTTACAGAGGAATAGGAGAATTGTGAGAACACTCCATATTAGGAGTAGACTAAGATATGTTGAATTTTTCATTTTCTTTTTCAAAGCTTTGTGGAACACAATTTCATGATATTCAAAGGTTTATATAACTGTAATTAAATGGAATTAAAATCTTGGCATTATCTAATTTTAAATTTTTGTACTATTAGTGGACACTAAATGGGGATTGACTTCCTTCGTTCAAGGGTGATTATGACATATTAAGTCTCGTTTTTATTATATTTTTATTAATTGGAAGTTTATATTTAATTTTTTGGTTTATTGTTCGTGCAAAATCATGCCAGTGGTACATATGGTAGATATTTCTCCAATGATTAATGTTCAGACTGTCATTTCAATTAATTAAAAAATATAGTTATATGTTTTGACTGCTATCCAATTAGTAATTAACATATGCATATTTTGATTAAAAAAATAACTCTATATTATATATAAATATATAAATTTAACTCTGATTGATTCTTGATCTCTTCCTACTGATGTTTTAAGTTTATTGTTAAATAATATTTATGGGATAATTTATTCTAAAATATATGTAATATATTATTTTAAATTCCCTTTCTCATAAAGAAATATCGAGACTTTAACTAAAATATGCATTTTGAAAAATATATTTAGAGTGTTTTTAATAATTTATCATAACTTGTACTTTCTATTTTTATTATTTAATAGAAATATTTGAAAGATTACCTATATTTACTCGTTATCATTGTAATAGGGACATGTTATAGTACTTGAGGAATTGATATGTATATTCATTGCCAGCTTGAAATTTCCATGGCAACAAGGTCCGGAAGAGAATTAAAAGAACTGTATATATGAGAACAGATACCTACCTTGTACTCAAATTTTTTTTTTTGTCATTTGTCAGAATATATATGCATATATTAGAAAAAGTATTAACTGAGATTATTATTAGTAGTAAACAGTGAGCTTTGGTTTAATGACATTAAATTCATCTTCAAAACTATCTGTTCAAATCTCATCACTCAGAATTTAATTAATAAAAAAAATATTATTAGTGAAATTAAAATCTTCATATATTCACACTTCTAATCATCATATTACTTTATAATTATATTTATAAATATTAGGATGCTTTTTGTATCGCTTGTTATATAAATTAATGGATTATTAATCTATTTTTATCATTATATTAAAACACCAATTGTGTACATATATATGAAAATGAAGATATGCATATATATTTTCTTAAATTGCTTCACTGTCTAGCTAATTGGGTTATAACATCAATCGTGGGAGTGGGTCGTGGGGGTTTTAAATTATATATGGTTGGGTTATCTCCACATGGTTTACTATCAAGATTATGAACATCAATAAATCTTGGTGGTTGGAAATTAAAGTGAGAATACGTAATGCATTATTAATCATATTGTTAAGGGCATATGGTTTTGCTTATATTATTCATAAGAAATAGCAGTTAGTTATATTGAACTTATTGTTTAAGCAATAATGAAGAGCTATATTAGCATAAGGGTATCAATGGACCGCAGAAGAGGGATTTTCTTGTTATTAGTATATATAGTATAGTGTATGCTAAATAAAGGAAAGTTAAGATGAAGATGAAGTGTGAAAAGAGCCTTCAGAATATTAAATGCGACCACGTTATCACTGGCAAGTTTAAAGAAAGCAGTTATCCATTGTTGCCATCTAAGATGATCTGTTCACAGAACAAGGAAAAAAAATTGCCATCAATGGAACCTATCTTACATCAAGTTACCATCTTAACACACTCATTGATTTGGACTGAATATAGTAACTTCAAAACAAACTCCGACAGAAACCCAACATGTACACACCAGCCTCCCTTCCCTTCTCTTCTCTTTTATTTGGTATATAACTGTACTCTAAGAAAAAGAAGAAGAAGATGAAGAAAAAAGGTGGAGAGATTTCATTGTATTGGGATGCAATGGCACAAAAAATTAGGGATTTAGTTGCTTAATTCAATTTTGATATGCTTAATTATACTCAACAATGTCTTATTGATTGCACGCATTTTACAGGTTTGGAAAGGTCAGGGATCAAGGAAGTGGAAGCATGGGCAGCATGATTGCTTCTTTGTCTAATTCGAGGCACCTTTCTTGCGAAAATTATGGTTTATTCCTAGTACCAATGAGAGGGGGCAAACATTCTGCGGGTTCTCTCTCGCAATTTTGTGGTAGCTTTTCTATTCAATTTCATCCCTGCTTGCGTGTGCATGAATTCTTACCCATTAGAAAATGATTGCATAGTACTAAATAAGGATTCAGGAATTGTAGATGGCTAAATCAGGTGTAAATGACAAGAACACATCTCAGCTGTAGTATTCAATTTGTTGTTGGCATAATTGCATTAAAATCAAAAGATCATCTCTTAGCTATTCTAGTTCTATGGTAACATACATTAACATGGTGTTTTCTGTTTTAGCAGAGAGATATTTTGTTGTTTCAAACTCAAAAATTCTTTGTAAGATGGAGATTGTGTTTGCTCCATTGATCTGGTATCATGCTGATGCTTTATACACCATTAAAAAACTTGCATTTTGAATGATCATCTTATCACAGAACAGCAATGTATTTCTTTTCTGTTATAATAAATTCTTCATGCATTTTTGCAGGGATCCTGAGGCTCTAGACATTAGTGTACATGAAGTACTTCCACGCCTTTTCAAAGAGAGTGCCAAACTCTTAGTGGATTCACATACCTTTTCTTTTGTATCTACCAGGGGAAATAGATTGTGCACTTCAATGGAAGGGTTGCATATGAAAAATAGAACAGAAGCACCATGCCCATATTTTGTCTTGTCCCATTAGTGGAAGTTGGAACTCCTGATTAGTGGTTGTAAGCACTTTCAAGGTGCCTTTTGTTTGCCACGGAGTGCATGTACTCAATTTTTGACCTCTCCTTGATATTATTTGGGTTTTTTGAGTTATTTTGTTTCTGTATAGTCTTTTTGTATGATTTGCCTTTCCTGGATTGTGTTGGCAAGGAGGGTTTGGCCCATGTATTGAATGGATAATTCCCCCTCCTTAATATTAAATGCTAGCATCCATGTTTCAGAAGCTTACAGCTGCTTAGTATCCAAATTGATGATTGGCTTGTGATTGTGATTTTGGGTTATATTTATAGATCCATTCACCAATTTTCAATTTTTTATTGTTTCTGTGCTATTTTTTTCTGCTTTATCTTAGGACTAATAATATTTACTAATGCAATTTGACCAATCATTCATAAATATGTATATTCTTATTTGATTTATTTTCATCAACTGGTAGCTTCGAGTTCTGGGAAATAAACTTTGTTTTTCTTTTACTAAAATGATCAAAGGTGGTGGATCCCAACCATGGAGTGCATGTATTATGATTTTGTAAATAGCAATTTTTCTTTGTTTTTTATGTATATATTTTTCTACTGGCGCTACAACTATAGAAGTATGAATATTGGTCAAATCCCTTCATTTTCTTGGAAATTCTAACCAGTAATGATTGCCTTGATTGTGTGTGAGTCATGCATCTCAAGTAATTCTCAAGGCATTGGTTGACTCGTTCTGTTTGACCATCTGATTGTGGATGATAAGAAGTGCTGAAATTAAGGGTAGTTCCCAATAGGTGAAAAAGTTCTCTCCAAAAAACACTTGTGAAGATTCTGTCTCTGTC
>CANXYC010689716.1:0-49447 GCA_948193065.1 Aleurites moluccanus
TGAGAAATTAGGCTAGATATTTTAGAGTCAGCATAATTCATGCATCATGACATTTTAGAATTTATTTTCATATTCCAATATTAGTTTTTATTTATTTATAGGAGTTGACCCAGTGACCAGTTCGGAGCAACGAGGTGCTCTAATCTGATAGGTTTTTTATCATTTTGCCAGGTGAGTAGTGAATTTATAATTTTGATTTTACTAATATATGTTATATATTTTGAGAAATAAATTTCCGAATGAAAATTAATTTGAATCGAAATTTTAGAAATACGATATTTTATATATTAAAGTTGGGAACATATATTGGTATGTTGGCGTTTGATTTATAAAGAAGGATTTGATTGCACAGTTGAATATAAATATTTTTTATATACACTCATATATGAATATGTCTGATAAATATACCTAGATGACGGGTATTTCAGAATAATTAACGGATTAACACTATCCTGACGAGGATAACTCTTAGATAACAGATATTGTCTTTGGGACAGCGCTTGATATACATATAGTCTTTGGGACGTATATCAGGTGGTCGCCCTTTGAAGGTAGCTCTGCACATGTGTATGACCAGTTTACTCTTGGTGCTGCCAGATGTCATCATGCGCCCAAGATGTCAGTTTATCTATCTACAGATTATTTATATGTATTGAATGTATGTTTTACAGAAAATTATTTTATGATTTATTTCTTGTGCTAGATGATTTTCTGTGAAATTCGTTTTCAGAATGATGATATTTTTTTAGATATTATGTGTAAATTATATGCAGAAAACAATATTATGTTTCCCTTTATTATATATTTACCACTCACTGAGCATTGTGGTTTGCTCACCTCTCTATATTAATACTTTTCAGATCATTCTCAATAGATATCCAGCAGAGTTAGCAGCGTCCTCTCATTTGTTCATCATATAGTAGAGGTCGAGCTAACAATCTCTCTTTTTATTTTTAGTTAGCTAGCTGGGTTGTATATATTATTTTGGACAACTATAATTTGTATAATCCTAGATTTCACCCCTTTGTGTAATAGTATTATACAGTTATAAATATGTTATAATTATTTTAGATACTTCAGATATTATTATCAGTTTTCTAGTAATCGTTCAGCTACAGAAAATATTTTTTATTGTCACACTGCCTATCAGGACAGTAGAGGAAGGGGTGTGACATTAATGCTCACCAACTAGTATAGTATGTGATGCTATTATATTTTGTTGCTGCATTTATTATATGTATTTCCCTTGGCAATAAATCTATTGAAAATTCTTTATCCTGCTTGTTGTTTTGCCTATTAACAATCTTTGTTTGTGATAGTTGTGAATGCTAAAAGCTGCACTGTGAATGAGATGGCCTTTTAATCTTTCAGTGTTTGTGAAATATGTAAATGCTTAACTTTTGGAAAGACCAAGTCATTTGTCAATAAGGATGTGTACCAGAAGAGATATGCATATGGCAACTTTTTTGCATTAATGCATGTTCTTAATCAACTTTCTGGCATGAATATCTGATTGCCATTCTAATTGTCAGCCCATCTTGATGATGGCAAATGTAAAGACAGAAACTTGAAATGACTGCATGATTGAATTGCACGGCACAGCTCTTAGGAGCTTCATATACCTTTATGGTGTAGATTTTGTATTGTGAAGTGCATTCAACAATATACCAGAAGGATAACAACTAAAAAAGTTACCAAGTATTTATCTTATGAATTAGGGATAGCTAAATAAAAGAAATTGATGGCTGGTAGAAGATATATCTATGCCTACTATGGTTTGCATATGATAAGAAATCGGAAAGGAATTGAAAATGTTCATTATTTCATAACTATGCATTAGGTTTATCTTTATTGTTGCATTCTATGTTGTAGAAGCATGACTTTTATCTGATCCTGACAAGTAGCTGTTAAAATTTCCTATTAGACTAAGATTCTGTTGATTTCTGTATATAATTGCTTTTATCATGTTCATGTGTCAAGATTAGGAATTGGTGGGTTGAATTTAAGATCCCAAGACTCAGAATACTGTTATTCTTTCTTTGAATAGTTTTTAGGATTTGTGACTTTACTTGTTAGAAAATATATTAGAACTCTAATTCCCAATTTCAGTTGTAGATCTGCTCATTAAGGTTAATACTTGTTATGCTATGATCCAATAAACTGCTGCATTGCTTTCTGATGAACATCTTTAATCAAAGAGGAGTGGTAGCCATCAGACCTTAATACAGAACCGTGTAATATTTTATCAAAGTTTATATTGCCAATCCATTATAATCTTCATCCTTTCTGCGCATCTTTAAGAGATATAATTGTTATTAGTGTGAACTTGGATGAACCTGAAATGTTACTTAAAATCTTAGAAGTTTTATTTTCTTAAAGCGAGTTACAATAATAGTATTCTTTCATACTTGAACTACAGAACGCTATATTGTATGCATAATTACCTCACCTTCTCAAGAACAGAACTGAAATTTCTTTTTTCTATGCTTAAGCTTACACTACTGCACTATTTTCAAATATCAGTTAAAGGGATTTGCTAAAGAAGACTATAGTTGTTGATAGTCTTCTTTAGCAGCAATAGTATATCTTTGGATTGAGATGTGAATATGATGTGAGTCATGAAAAAGATTCATTACCCTCTACTCCTCAATTCATTGGCTTATATCAAACATCACCTATCACATTTTATACCATTCAAACTTTTGAGTTCAAAACATATTTTTTTAGATGGATTTTGAAACTACATTTTAGAATTAAAATCAAAATTGTTATTAAAGGGTTAATTATAAGAAATTATATGCCCTTTTCAATTATAATCACTTTTTTTTAAATCATAGAAAAGGAGAATTCAGACAAAATCAACGAAATGGAAGAGATCTAAGTGAATGGAAAGGAAAAAAACAAAGAAATTCCATTTTCACTTCAAGAGACATGCTATAAAATAGACCACTTGAAACTTTTTATTCGAATGGGAATCAAGATTGTCAAAACTTTATTTGGGTTTGAATCCTATTGAGAGGTCTATTAAATTATTGAAGAAAGAACAAGCTATTTCTTTTGTCCCTTTCAGGTAATCATAAAATAAAAAATAGTTAATATATTCAAAATAATCACACATTTATAAAATATCGTCTGAATTTATTGAAATATATTTTTGTGGAAAATTATAGGTTAAAGTTAACTTAATATTTTTATATAGTATCAATATGTTTGATGTTAAGAAAAAATCTTTTGCAAAAAAGTTGGCTAGAGATTTCTTGTAAAAACATCATAATAATTATAAAAGTGTTTCTATTTAATCTTATTAGTTAATCTAAATATAATAATTAATGAATTAATCACTTGAAATAAAAGTGAACATTAATCTATCATTGAGTGAATTTAATTGCAATGAAATATCAATTTCTTAAATTCACTAATTAAAATTATTCGTATCTTGTAGTAATTTCATAAAATATATTTGTTAATTATAAAACAATTTTTTTTCAATAATAATAATAAATTGTGATTATAATTCATAAATGCATCATTAACATGACAACTTAGTAAAATTGACAAAATATATATATTAAAATATAATATTTAAAAAAAAAAAGTGAATGGATAACATTGTTATTTTATTAAATAAAAAAATTAAGTGAGGTGTATTTAAAATTATTGAACCTTGAGGTTCTAATCCATGGATTTTAATATTAATAAACAACTGATGGTATTATTAATTATGCCTTAAGTTTGTATGAGAATATAGGTCTTTAAAATTATAGAGAATTTTTTAATTCAATTGTTTCAAGATTTAAAGATCATTATGAAAGTTTGAGACATTTTATTGAATCTTGAAATGAAGAAAAATCAAGAAACGGACCTCCTTAGTTCAAAGATTTGTATTTTTAAATTTGTAATTACATTTGTGATGTCAAAATCTTAATATAACTAATCATTTTTTTTCATGTTAAGAATGATGAATATCATGACCATTGAGGTGCATATATTCAGATCATTCAAGCCTTTTAAGAGCCTTTAAAGGCCTATCGCAAAAGACTCAAATTCTCAAAAATGGAAAACTAAAATTCACGTCCTTGAGTGCTTCATCAAGTTTAGAAGTTCAAGTCCTTAAACAGTCATTCAAGACCTTAAATGTAAAAAAGCTTAAAAATGCAAAAAGAGGCAGAAGCAAAGTCATTTATAGCCATTGGATGATGACATAAGCGGGCAAAAAATTCATTTTTCTCTTAATAACAACTATATTTTTCAAAAAGATGAAGTTCTATATAAATTAAACAGTTGCTAGAGTGATTGAACAATGAAAAACAAGAAAGAGAGAATTCAACAACCTTTTTTGAGCAATCACAAAGTTGTAAGAGTAAATTGAGTGATTGGGTTTATATGATTTCAAGGGTTTGCAATCAAGCTTGGGTATTTTTGTAAGAGTTTGGTTTTCCATTGTAGAAGGCTAGAAAGCGGAGAAAACTCTCAAGGAGGCCATTGAAGAGATGATATAGGCTTGGATGGAAGTCAAACCTCTATCAATCATTGTGTCTAGCTATCTCTTTCCCTTCCTCTCTCATTTAATTACTTGAATGTGAGTAAAATTTTAAAATTTTTAAAGAACTCAATTCAGTCTTCTTGATTTGCAAACTTGGATCAACAATTTTTTTTAAAAAATTATATAGAGTTTTAAAAAAAAATTTTGACCAATTATTTGCTAATATAATTGAATTAAAATAGTTTGATTATTTATGTCTTAGTAATTATATCATTAAATTAAATTAAGCCAGTACTTGAGTTAGATCCGATTTGACGGTCCTATATCATTTGAAATTATAACTCAATATCAAGATCGTGTCTAGTTTTGAGTTGGATTAGTTTCTCATCAAATTTTAGTCTAATCCAACTGAAATTAAATTTTATAATTTTCAACCAAATATTCAAAAAAAAATCAGCGTTTCAACTCAATTTGTTTAATCATTTATTTTTCTTTGATTTGCTTGATTTCGAATTTAAATTTAAAGAAGACTGAATCTACAATCCAAACCGAATGAAAAATTCTTATTTATATTAAATACATAGGCTTATCTCATGAACCAAATTAATAAATGATAAAATATTTTTATCAATACAACTTTTTCATTTATTTTTTTCTAATAAAAAAATATTGATATGCTCTTATTTTATATATTTTTATTTCATTAAATTAATATATACACTCAGATAATAATTTTTCCAAACCGAATAGTCTAAACCCAAATTAACTGTTTTCGAATTTTGCCATGAGAGAGTAAAATTGGTAGTAAAGGGTGGGAATTAGTTGTCAATTCCATCCTATTGAAATGTATTTTCTTTTTCACCTTAAGACAATAATTGAAAGGATATTCCAATCAATAATCTTTAATGGTCCTTAAATGTATACACAAATGTGCTTTACTTGATCCATTCCTTGGAAGTACTATAATTATAATCATGTTGTGAAGTGCTATAAAAATGGTAGCTGGATATTTGCGTATTTTGTTGAATGACTAAACATATAAACAAATTCACCCATGTGCTTACCATTTTTCATGCAATTAAAATCAGTTAATAGAATCCAATAAAATTATTGGTGTTACCCTGCGGTCCACATTTCAATCTTGATTTTCTTGCCTACAAAATAAATATTCAATTACCATACGTAATTTCAACTCTAATATCCTTCCATATAAATTATATTTATATATTAAATTATTAGTTTAATATTGTATATTCAAGAATAAAAATAAAAAAAAAATATTCAATTAAAAAATACAGTTATTCTTACACTAGTATAAATTTTTATTTTATATTTAATATAAAATAATTTAAGTTATTGAAGAAATTTATTTACTTTACTTGGTAACGAGAGACAACTTGAGTAATTTAAAAAGAATTAGAGTTATTTTATAATATTTTTGGTTGAATTATCTTAACTACAAAAGTTTGAATCAAATCAATATGGTAAAATTTTCTATTTATTTATATTTTGATTTTTTTTTTATAATCTACCAATGTGAAATTTATATTTTAACACTTTCTCTTAAATGGTAATTGGTTTAATCTAGTTTGATGTTGATGAGTTTTGCTTTGTTAGGTAATGAGAGGTAAGACAATTTGAGTAATTTGAAAAGAGTGTCAGTTATTTTGTAATATTTTTTGCTGAATCATATTAATTATAAAAGTTTAAATCAAGCCAATATAATAAAATTCTTTATTCATTTATATTCTAATATTTATTTTTATAATCCACTAATATAAGCTTTATATTTCAATTGTGAAAATATGATGATTTTTAGTAATTATATTAATTCCGATATATGACATTCAAAAATCAAAATAACTAAAAATATATTCATTTAAACTCTTGATTTTTTAACAAAAAATACATTAAAAAATATTTATTTTTCACACGACAACAGTATGTTAACTAAAATAATGTTATTTTATTTTTATTTATTGTCTCTTTATTTAATATTTTAATTCTCATAAATAAAAATATTTTTTAATTTTTAATTTTTCATAAAAAATTAAAAATATAAAGGTCATATTTTATTTTTTATAAGAAAAATATTATAATTCACCTAAAAAAAGAAAAATAGTATAAACTTTTATTTGAAAAAAAATAAGGGGCAAATTTTCCTAAAATTTTGAAACAAGGAATTAGAATTATATTATAATTATAATTCTAACATTTATTTCACATGAAGAGTTAAAATTAAAATTGAATAAAAATTGATAATGATGAAAGTTGTAGTAGCAATGGTGGTGATGAACCATCGTCGATGGCGGTTCGGTGAGCCATTATTGTCGACGGCAGCGGTGAAAATGATAGCGGTAGACTATCAACAATGTTGATGGCAGTCCGATGAGCTATCGTCACTGATGATGATAGTTGTGGCGGCTCACTCGTGGTGGTAGTGGGGTGATTGTAGACTATCGGTGATAGCAGTCCAACAAGTCATCATTGCTGGCGATAACGGTGGTGGTAGTGATAGATTGTCGGTAGTAACAATTGTGGTGGTGATCCATCGTCGACAGTAGTTAAGGTAATTGTGAACTGCTGTTGTTGGTGATTCGATGAATCATTATTACCGACGATGATGGCGGTGATGATAATGAAGGTGATAATAATGATCCACTATCACCGAGAGTGATGATGGTGAATTACCGTTGCTGGCGATGATGTTGATTATTAAATTATAATTCTTATAAATTGAAAATTAAATTATGAAATTATTTTTTTAGTTATATTATAATTTTATGAAATTATAGATAGAATTTTAATTTTAATTTTAGGTGACTGTCAAATATTAAAATTAAAAATTTTAATTTTAATTTCAAACGGTTCAAATGACCTAATTCATAATGTTGCTTCATCTTGTGTATAGTAGTCTTTAATTATCAGTAAATTCAAAATAAATAAATAAATAAATAAAAACTCTATTAAAAGATATTAATATGATCTATCTAAAGAGAAGCATAAAGCATTGCATTTGAATATTTAACATTTTCTTTCAAATATTAAAAAATTATTAATTTAATTTTCAAAATAAAAATTATAACTTATAAAAATAGATTAAATTTCAGCAATTAAATTATAATTAATCATATATTATAATAAATGGATGAATACTATAATAAAGAGATATGCCAATCCCACTCCCATGTCATAGCACGTGACCAGTCAATTCAAATCAGAATAACAGTCTTATACTGTTAAACTCCACCCCACTAATCCTAAAGCAAAAACACTCGCTAATGTAGTTTCTAATCATTCCCTTTCTCTTTTTTTATTTTTTTTTTCCTCATCTCATCTTCCAAAGCTCAAGCTTTCTTTCTTTCTTTCTTTCTTTCTTATTACTTTCTTTTCTTTCACACCTTCCTTCAAATTTCCTTCCTCCGACCTTTTCCCTTTTTTTCTTTCTTTTCCTTTCTTTTCTTTCTCACAATCACAAATCCCATATGAAACTCTTGCTATGTCCCGTGACTCCACTCTTAAACTTCTTCTCTTTTCTATTTCTCTTCTATTCCTTCCATGACTCCTCTTTTCTTTTCTCTTCTTCACCTCAAATTTTTTACCACCATCAAAGTCAAGTACCATGCGGTCTCCACAGCCCCTCCGTAACAGCGAGACTCTGTCACCTCACCGTAGGATTCCGGCTCCCCACTTTTACTCTACCGTTTCCGTACAAAAGCTTAAACGATTCAACTCACTGATTCTCATCTTTCGACTCGCTACTTTTTGCTTTTCTCTTGCCTCTGCTGTTTTTACGCTTACAAACTCTAGAGGATCTGATTCCCCTCATTGGTATGATTTCGACGCTTTCAGGTATCAAAAAAAAAAACTACATTTCTCTACTTTTTGAAATTCTTGTAAAATTCCTTTTATGTCCCTTTTTGTGTTTGGTTGCTGAGAAAGTTTTGTCTCCTTTTGGTTCAGGAACTTCTAAGTTTCAAATTTTAAAAATTGAAATTTTTTTGGTTCCCGCTATTGTTATTTTCAATTTTATATCACAAAGCTACAAATTAGTTTGTACAATTAATAATCCATATATATAATATATATTTTTAAAAATTATATATATTATTTTCTTTCCTATTCCTTCACTTTCTCAGCAACCAAACGAAACTCTGCTTCTATTCAATTTCATTAAAACAAAAATTGACTCTGCAGATACGTTTTCGCTGCAAATGCAATCGTCACTCTTTACTCTCTTTTCGAAATGGCAGCCTCCGTTTGGGAAATTTCCAGAGGCGCCACTCTCTTCCCTGAAGTCCTCCAAGTCTGGTTCGATTTCGCCCATGACCAAGTAAAAAAATTCCCAAATCAATCAAACAATTTAAAGTCTAATTCCTTATTCTTCTACTAATGGCGTTTTCCTGTTTAATTCATGTAGGTGTTCGCGTACCTGTTATTGTCGGCTGACTCGGCGGGGACGGCACTGGCAAGGACAATGAAGGGCGGGGACACGTGTACGGCTAACAAGGCGTTCTGCTTGCAATCATATATCGCGATCGCGTTGGGTTTTGCCGGGTTTCTGTTCTTAGGGTTATCGTCTTTGCTTTCGGGTTTTCGGGTTGTTTGTTTTATGATAAACGGCTCTCGTTTACATCTTTAGATTAAAATAGACAATAGAATTTGGAATATTTTTTAGCTTGCGAGTTGCGACAGAGAGACACAGAGAAGTAATTTTCTTTATTATTACTTTTTCACTTTTTTACTGTGTGAAAGTACTGATTGTGACTGATACGGTTTGGCTATGTTTTGTGTTGTTTTTGTTTTGTAGCAATTTATGTTTGTAAGAACTGTGGAAATGGAGTTTCTGTATTCCTCGTGTATTATTTTGCTAACTAAATCAAATTAGTCTCAAGTTTTTCTAAATGAACTAATTTGTACTGACCATGTCTATAAGATGAACTGTCTTAGAGAGTGAGCTAATTTGAAGTTGTATCTCTGTTTCATTTTTCTAACCCTTTGTTTATTTTGAGGAAAGTTGAGAGAAAAGAGAAGAAATGGAAATAAATTAATTAAATTTTTTTCATTTAGTTTGATAAAAAAAATTAGAATTCTCTAAATTGATTTTAGTAGTAAAATAATTTTCCTCCATTTTGAAGAGAAACAGTGAGTTAAAAAGTGTGAAAAATATAAAAAATTAATTATTATTTAAATTTATCGAAAGTAACTAAGTCATCTCTACATTTTAAAATGTTTGAGCGTAATACAAACTCAATAACAGCTCTTTGATATTCAGTTCTATTCTTCCCTGGTTGTAATGTTTTTACATCAAAAGAGAGCAGTAAAATGAACAATCTATTAATGCAAAGAATTTATCCTCAATTGGCAAACAATTTTACTCATAACCGTATTGCAACTTCTTTAAGATAACTACATTCCATGCACATGATTGCACTATGAGATGTAAATTGTTCAGAATTATTGCCTTGTTTAAGAATAGCACTATGAAATGTAGATTTGATAAATTATGCCTAGGTTTCTGAGATATCTCAGCATGATGGTGTATGAAAAAGAACAAGGAAAAAGGAAAGTAAAAAAAGACTTCCTGCAGGCACGAGTTTAAAGCATAGAAAGATTGACTTCATTTTGACCATTCATAATTTCCGTTCGTTAGGTAGTTGAAGTAGTTTACAAATTTTTTATTGCATTGAAATCAAGAAATTGTTCACAAGCTCAAGAGTAGAGTACCTATCAGCTGCCTCAACGTACAAGAGATTCAAGTTCAAATTCTGACAACCCACTCCCCTCTAAGAGTTTCCAATGTATCTCACGCAACACAAATAACCAAAATCCACGGCATTAATATAGTTGTTTGATTGACCAATTAAATATTTTTAATTATTGATTGTCAATATATACATCGCTAATTGAAAAAATTTATATTATTTAATTGGTCAATTAAAAATTTTGATTATAATAAAATTTCTTTTCAATCGGTAAATCTCATAAACAGCTATAAACTACTTTTAGCAATTACGATTTGACAATCACATTTTTACACCAATCACACATTTAACAATTGATCTATCAAATACCTCCAACATCTGGTCTTGTTTTTAGACACAAATAAATGGCATTGGTTGTTCCCACTTTCCCATACCTATAATCAATTCAACAATCTAGCTTCAAACATACCACAAATATAGACTTTTTTTTTCAAGCATATGAATGCTTTGTTTGGTGCGTGCAGAGAACATAAAAAGAAATTAAATAAAAGAAATAAAAGAAAATATTAATTTATTTTATATTATTTAGATTTTTTATTGTACAAGGAAGGAAATAAATAGAAATTTATAATATATTTATCTTTTTAATCTCATTTTAAGTAATAAAATAGAAAAAATAAGAATATTTTAATAATTTCAATTCTCAATACTTTTCAACTCTTTATTTCCTTTCATTTCCCCTTATTTTAAAGAAAAATTATTTTATTTCTTAAATTTATTTGGAGAAATTACATTTCCCCCCTTTTTTTTTTCTTTTTTTTTCTCTAATTTGTATGCCAAATAAAAGAAATAACTGTAATTTCTTTTTTCTTTTTTTTTTTCTTTTCGCTTCCCTCGAAACAAACAAAGATGAGAGAATTAAAATGTAATTCCTAGTTTCCTATCCATCCCCATGGGAATCCAAGCAGAAAGTAAATTTTTCAAGAGAAATATTTTTGTAATCTAATTTCAAAAGCAAACTTTAATAAATAAAATTTTATAAAAATCTACCTAAATATCAATATGTATTAACTATTAAATGCTATGCAAATAAATGAAATTAGGAAAAAAAAAAGCATCTTTAAATATTTAATTTTTAAAAAATTTACTAATTAACTAAATCAATTATTTCTAAACCCAAATCCAATATCATTGATTCGTGAGTGTATATTTTTTTAATAATAAATTCAAGAATGATTTCTTAAGATTTCAAAAAAAAAAAAAAAAAAAACTTATTGTGAACTCTACCGCCGCACCTAATTCTACTGCACCTAATAATCTTCCAGAAGAATAAAAATCAATATTTTCAAAAACAGAAAGGTAAAAGAATCAGTAAAAATAGATAATTAGAGGGTATAATTTATTAAATCGAAAAAAAATTGATATACATATATATGTATATATAATTTGATATTTATTATATATATGATAAAAATAAATATAATTTGATATTTATTATTTTTTATCAAAAATAAAAAAGAAATTATTTTTTTTTAAATTAAAAAAAAATATATGACCCTCTCGAACTGAAAAAATCAGTTCGGTTCGATCAATTTATCTGTTAACCAGCTTGTTCATAGATTTTTTAATCGATTTTTAGGGACGGATTTTGAGAGACTGATCGGACCAATCTTTGATTTGATTTTTAATTTTTTCGATTCGATCAATCGATCCGATATGATTTTAATAACCATAATAAAAACCAGTTACATTAACTTTAAAAAGTGTAATATTAAAGAGATAGTTGTACATATTATTTATAAGGTTTCATTTGAGGATAAGAATTGTAATTGAAATTGAGAATTTCAATTTCAATTCTAATTCTCTAAAATTAAAATTTTGTTAAAATTATAATTCTAATATTTGTTTTATACAAAAAAATTAGAATTAAAATTAAAATTAAATAAAAAAATTGGTCACTATGAAAGTATTTGTTTGAGTTGAAAGTAGTGGTGGATCACCAACGGTGGTAATGGCGGCGCTGATGAATCACCGACGATGACGGTTCGGCGAGTCTTTGTCGTCGGCGTTGATGGTTCGGAGAGCCATCATCGCCAGTCATGATCTTTAGATGAGCCACTGTCGTCGGAAGTGGCGGACCACTATTATCGACAATGGCGGACCGCCGTTGTCGATGGTGACTCTGAAAATAAAGGTGGCGGTAGGAGAAAAAATTTTAATAGTGATTATGAAATTGTAATTCTTATGAGTTGAGAATAAAATTATAAAATTTATTTTTTAGTTATATTATAATTTTATGAAATTATAATTAAAATTTTAATTTTAATTCTAGATAACTGTCAAACACTTGGAATTGAGTTTCAATTCTAACTCTAATTCCAAACTTAGTTAAAATTTTAATTTTAATTTTAGATAGCTCTCAGACACTTGGAATTGAGTTTCAATTCTAACTCCAATTCCAAATTCTTTAAACGAAACCTAATGGATGATCATTACTGGAAAAAACGGCACCGTATAGATCCACATCCTATTTCTAGTTAATCCACAACTAGATTCAGTAATAGTCCCTCTGATCTCTTCATATATATAAATATTATTATTCACTGTATAGAGCCTTTCAAATCCTAAAATTAAATTTAAAAAAATAAAAAATAAAACCCCTCTCTGTTTCTAATCTGAGTTCAGAAAAAAAATAATAATACAGCGGTAATTTTTCAAGTTAATATATAATATATTTTTTGGTGAGAATGAGAGAATTGGAGTGATTGTGAGGTGAGATTCAGATCTGAATTTTGGGAATTGGTGTGGTGGTGGGGTATAGTTTCGATGATCTGAAGCTTTCTGTAACTCTCTTTTTTTTTTAAATTTCATTATTTTTAAATTTTTTTTTTTTGTGTAATTATAGTTTGTTAGTGTAATTTTTTTTAAAATTTAAAATTTTGGGTTTTTTTAAGTAAATTTGGTGCAATATAGTTTCTTATTTAAAGCTCAAATTTTGTTTTATTTAGTTTCATTTTTCATTAAAGAAATTTAGATTAGATCACTCTCAAGCTGCAGAATTTTGGGTTTGGATGAGGTTACTTGACTGTTTAATTTTGTGGGTTATTTATGAAATTGATGGTAATTTATTATTTTTGGACTGGTTTTTAGGAATTGAACAAGAATGGCCAATTAAGTTTCTAATGGAGATCATAATGCTGCTTCAAAGCCACCACCAATCCCATCACCTTTGAGGTTTTCCAAGTTCTTTCAGGTACAAAAGATGTTTCAAATGGATTGACCTTTTGCTGTTACCTATTATGGGTCTTCTAGTTCTGTATGATTTATGATATGTGTGATGACTTTTTTTATTTTGATTGCAGTCCAATATGAGAATTTTGGTCACTGGAGGAGCTGGGTTTATTGGCTGTCACCTTGTTGACAAGTTGATGGAAAATGAAAAGAATGAAGTAAGCACTTTTGAATTTAAAATCTCTGCTATGTTTCTTTTTCATGTAATCGTTAAGATATCCAAATAGAGTGTTATGGTTTTGTCCATTTATTTATCTATAATAATGCCCCTTGTCCAGCATGAAACAAATATTCATTCTCACTGAAGGAAAAGTGAGAAAAGCTACTAATAAATTGAAGTGGATGTTTAACATTTTGAGAGTTTTTAACCTCTATTTGCAATTTTATTTAGGTGATTGTTGTGGATAACTACTTTACTGGCTCAAAGGACAACCTAAGGAAATGGATTGGTCATCCCAGATTCGAACTCATTCGTCATGGTACTGCTGATTTGGTCTTAAATGTTTAGATGTAGTTTGGTATGACAGAATTGAAGCGTAATGGTCATAATAGAATCTAATCTAATGAATTTTATTGAATTTTTATTTGATTATATTCCATTATGTCCAATACCAAACTACACCTTAGTGTTTTACAACCAATTATGTTGATAATGGTAAATGGTGTTTTATATATCCAATTTTCGCCCATTTGTTTTTCTACAGATGTCACTGAGCCATTGCTGGTCGAGGTTGACCAAATTTACCACCTTGCTTGTCCCGCTTCTCCAATTTTCTACAAATACAACCCTGTAAAGGTATTCATGTCATCATGTACCTCTCTTCCCTGAAAACAGTTCCTCTGAGTGCTTGTTAGCTGCAAGTTCAGCTAAAAATGGTTCTTGAGTGGTAATTTGACCCATAACCAACCTGTCTTTGACTGTAACAGACCATAAAGACAAACGTTATTGGTACATTAAACATTTTGGGGCTTTCCAAGGGTGTTGGTGCAAGGTTTGAGACTACTCCTCTATCTCTTTGATAATATAATATCCTGCTATTGTCACTTTTATATTAGTAAATGGTATGGTAGCCGGGAACAGGATTTTGCTTACATCAACTTCCGATGTTTATGGAGATCCACTTGTTCATCTTCAGAACGAGAGCTACTAGGGAAATGTCAATCCAATTGGTATTTTTACAGTTCTGGGCAATAATTGATTGGATTCATGTAACTACAGATATTGGTGATTGGAAGATAATTTAGTTGCTAAATAATTGCTATGTTACTTTCCTATATTGGGAATATACATTCAATGTGATTGTAAAAGGCATGTATGTAGAACGCAGCAATTATGATTATTTTTATCTGAAACAGAATTCCACCCATATTTTTTGGAAGTTCCCTTGCATGTTAAATTTATGCTTTCTAACTCTTATGTGCTGAAGTTATATTTTAAATGCTATGCTTTCCAATGCTATAATGCAATTTCTACAGTTTGAGGTGTGATATGTGCTATCGATATAAACATTCCTTGTGGTGTTCCTTCGGTATTATGTATATATTATAGACAATTCATATTCTTGTGTTTGCAAATTTTTTTACAGGAGTCAGGAGTTGCTATGATGAGGGAAAGCCAGTAGCTGAAACTTTGATGTTTGATTATCACTGACAGCATGAGATTGGTAAAATGGCTCCCTCCCTCCCTCCCTCTATTTATTTTCTTAATAACTGTGAAAATAATATGTTTTTATTTCTGTTCTTACCAAAATTTGATCCTCCATCAGAGATACGAATAGCAAGAATTTTCAACACTTATGGACCCGCATGAACATTGATGATGGGCGTGTTGTGAGCAATTTCATAGCCCAGGCATTCCGGTAAGTTGTTTAAAATTCAGGTCCAAAAATGACCTTTACATAACTGTTGGCAGTTATATTCTTGCGTGGCTTTCTAACGTATTCTCACTCGTTTGTCTATAAATGCAGTAATGAGCCCTTGACTGTTCAAGCACCAGGAACACAAACACGGAGTTTCTGTTTTGTATCTGACATGGTATTTTTAAGAATCCATTATTGCATTTAATAATGGTGGATAATGAAAATGAATATAATTGTGTGTTGATCGTAATTTGCCTCCTACATTTATACATGGCAATTGTTGCAGGTTGATGGTCTTATTAGATTGATGGAAGGAGAGAACACTGGGCCAATCAACATTGGTAATCCAGGTAATTGTTTAAACCCTCTTAGCTAACAAATAACTTGGGCTTTTTAAGGAACTTAGCAAATATAAATGAAAAACCTTTATTGCTTTTACTAATCTTGGATTTTTTGATGTTTTAGGCGAATTTACAATGGAACTTGCCGAGACAGTGAAGGAGGTTAGTTTCAGTTTGCCTTTTGCAAACTCTCTCTTTGGCTTTGAATCTAACTTGATCTATTTTTTATTTATGAAGTATAACGTTGTGAGGCATGCATGTACTTGGTTACTATAGCAAATAATGTATTGACTGGCCAAATCTGTATCCAAGCATTTTCTATTGCTGAGACAAAAATGAAAAATACACCCAAAAAAGATATCAGATTGAGCTTCCAGTTTGCAAAGCCAATAGTTTTGGGACTAAAATGAACATATGCATTGCAGCATATCAATCCTGATGTAAAAATCACAATGGTGGAGAACACACCAGATGATCCTCGTCAAAGGAAGCCAGACATCACAACAGTCAAGGAGTTGCTAGGATGGGAACCTAAGATCAAGCTGTGGCTTCCACTCATGGAGGAGGATTTCAGATTGAGGTTTGGGGTCCCCAAAAAGAAGTGAAGTGTATACTAGTAGTAAATTTGTCTTAGTTGGTTTTTCTTACTCCACAATCACCAGATTACCCTAATATATTATGACAATTACAATAAATGGATTGTGCTCTTATCATTGAAAGTAGGTTTTCATGTAAACTGTAGAACTTATCTCTGATTGAGGCATTTGGATGGTATATGAACTAAATCATGAGAAAAACATTTTTATATCATGGATAAGTTCATAAACTCTGTTTCTTCCTTTTTTTTTTGCTCCTTGATCTTCTGTTGCTGCTGCTGCTTCTTATCAAGCAATGAATGAAATTGCATAATATTTATAAAAAATATTATATAAATATATGTAGGAAATACATATATCAAGAGGGAAAAAAAACGAGAATTTGTATTGAACTTTTGACCAAATGTTAATTTTGTAAAGTTTTAACTATTAAACTAACTCTAATTAACTTTTAAAATTATTTTTTTAAATAATTATACAAGTTAAAACTTAAACTTAATTTTTCATTTTGTAACAAAAGTTGTATTATTATGTGTTCTTTTCTATCACTATTTGACAATATGTGAATTTATGTTTTTTTTATAAAGATTAATTTATTTATGTTTATAAAATATTTAAATATTTAAATTTCTTTTATAAGTTAGACTCTTATTTATTTATTTTTATAATATGCTTTTATTTTAGAAAACTTTTGGTTGATGAATTCTTTTTTTTTAGAATTAATTTTTTTATTCTCGAATTATACCTATTTAAATTAAATTATAATAAAATTCTCAAATTCTCAAATCGAACTATAATAAAATAAAAAATAGAGATTTTTGTATATAAAATAGTTTTGAATTTTGAATTTTAAAATTATCAATTTTTGAAATGGTTTAGAAGATTTTTAAATATCTGAACTGAATCAAAAGGTGCTTGGTATAATTCACTATATTAGTTGAATGAAGTGAAATAGAGGTTACAAAACGAGATCTTCATTTCATAAACTTATATTTCTTCTTTCAAACTGCAAGGGTATAAGGACAATGGTGGATCTTTGGCGGCGGAACTAAGACGGAACTATGCAGGGCTAAAGTCTTCCTTTATTTTTTAATTTTTTTAAAATTTTATTTTAAACTTTTTTTTCTTTTATTCTTAATTTTTCAATTTAGAAATAAAATCCTAAACCTTTCTAATATTGACAATATAATCTTATACATCACACATACCATATGTATCACAACGGATAAACAATTGGTCAATAGTAACAAATTTGAGAAATAAATCCCCTAAATTTTAATTTTATTATACATTCCAAATATACAACATTATCGATAATTTATATATATTATTCTTACTTAAATACTCTTGATCGATAAAATAATCTTTAATTATATATATATAATTATATAATATTCTGTAGATATAAAATTCATTTATAAATTTTATTTTTTATGTAAATTTTGGCTAAATATTATTAATTTCATAATATTATAAAACATAAAATTTTCCTTATTAAAAAGAAATAAATTTAAAAATTTGTATGCATATTAAATATATGCTGATAATAAATTTTTAAATAAAATTTATAAAATTTATTTGTATTAAATAAATTATTAAGATGTCTTTTTATATAAATTCTAAATATAGTTAAATTTATTTTTGGTATACCTCATTTTTTTCTTTTTTTTGGGATTTTAAAGTAAATAATTATTGACTTTATTAGTAATAATATGATAATTAAGAAAAAATTTAGAAATTATTATAATTACTTGTTGATATTACTAGATGTAGATAATGAAGTTACATTGCATTCAAAAGAAGGATTTATTTCTGATTATAGTTTTATAAACTAAATACACATACAAAAATTTGTATTATAAATGTGAATTGAAATTGTGTCTCTTCTAAAAAATTTTACATCCATCCATAAGGTGAAAGGTCATGAATTTATATTTTTTTTTCCTTACATCTTAAAAAGACAAGAACAATGATGAATTTGTCTCTTTAAAATTTTTGAAAATTACTTAAATGTATTTAAAAGTGATATAAATTTTTTAAAAGATTGACTTTCATCCCTTCAAATTCTTAAAAATATTTTATTTTGCCCCTCTAATATTTTAATTAGCTATTTTACCTTTCCTTACACCCTAAGCTGAGGTGTACAAAATTTAGAGATTGGAAGCATAAGAAAGTTTCTTCACCCTTAAATTGAAACTTTCCTAAACAAGAAGTCAAGGATATTCCTCTCTCAAATTTTATTATGAGAATCTCTAATATGAACTTAGTCCATTAATCAATAATAATTTGACAAATCAATAAGTTAATTACAATAAACACCAAGTAAGTTAGTTATAATTAATTACATGTACACTACTTGAAATAGTTGCTCCATAAGTTAGTCCATTCACATAATGTTAGCAGCAAAGGTACTTTTCTTGTTTAATTCGTTGCTTTGAGTAAAAAATTATATTATTTATTGAAATAATTACAATTATATATCTAGGTTATATAAGTAAGTATATTTTAATGATAAAATAAATAATATAAATTAATTTTTGTTTATCACATTAAATTTATTCATTTAATTAAATTAAAATTAAAATTATTTAATTAAAAAAAAAGGTCAAATTATTCAAATTGTAGATTGCATAAACTAGAAGTAGCAAATGCACAATGAGAAAAATATTATTTTGATAACCCAATTTCAAAATAAAATAAAATAGTCTATACTATACTTTTTAAATTCACTATAAATTCCTAAATGGGAAGGGCCATAAAGTTATTATTATTTTTCTTAAATTTTAATTATTTTTAAGATTTTTTATATAAAATAATTTTATAATGAAAAATTATTCAAAATTGAACCACTGAATATATATTTATTGATTTTTCTAATAAGTATTCTTTATTAAAAAATAATAATTCAGATAAACTTAATAAATAAGTAAATGAGAAAATAGTAAAAACTTTTCTATTATTTTAAATGATTTTTTTAGTGAGTGCCGTTATTTTAGATAAAATATAATTATTAAACAGTTATTTCAGATAAATATAAATAAATTAATATAAAAATATATTGGATAAAAAAAAAAGTTGAGTTTTTGTTAAAATTTTATTTCGTTATAATTATTACCATTTTATCATAAGTAATATGTTAAAATCTTTATTTTTTATTAATTTAATTTATCTTAAATTTATGTATTTAATATTTATTTAAATTTTTATTGCTTAATTAGTGAATTTAAGGGTTTTTTTTTTATAATTTTTTTTCATGAAAATGAAAAATACATTCTTTAATTCATGAGATAGAAAAAGAGAAGAAAAATAATTAATAAATATTTATTGTTTGTAAATTTAAAGGATAAAAAAGAATATTAGTTATTAAAAATAAAATGACATTATTTAAAAGTTATTTTTAGTAATAAATAAGAGAAATTTTTTATTTTCTTAATTTTGAAAAGAAACAAAATATATGTTTAAGAGATAACTAAATTTTTTAATATTATATTTTATTTAAATTTTTAAATATAAAATAATTCTTATTTCACTTTATTTTTTATTTATTTATTTCAACTCTTAAAAAAGACCTAAAACATTTATTAGAAAAATCAAACTAATGAATGACAAAAATTATAACTAAATATATCTAAAGTTTTTATTCATCAACTACAAAAATTATGACTAAATATAATTTTATTATAATTTTTATTTTTTTTCTTATTTAATTTTTTTTAATTAATTTAATTATTATTATATAAAATAATTATTTTATAATTAAATTTTAAATTAACTTAATTAATTATTAACAAATCTTAGGAAATAAAAATATTAATTTTAAAACAGTATTATAATTTATAAGTTCATAACAAATGTAAGAAGTGTTATTAGTAATTTAACCTTTTACTATAGCAGGTAGTTTCAGTTACACTGCTCTCTCTTTCTGTAAATATAAACAGTGTCTCCTTCTTCAATTCTCCAGAGTCTTTAAATCTTAAAAAAAAAAAAAATTTAAACCTCTTTCTGTGCCTAATCTGAGTTCAGGAAAAATAAAATATATTGGTAATTTAATTTTTCAGTTTCAATACTAATTTCCTTTTTTTTGGATTTTTTTTAGAAATGAGAATTGGGTATGATTGTGAGGTGAGATTCAGATCTGGAATTTGGGCATCGGTGTAGTGTGGTGGGGGGTGGGGTATGGTTTCAGTGATTTGAAGTTTTCTTTAACTTTTCGTGTTTTTTAAGTTTTATTAATTTCTGCTTTTTCTTTCTATTACTAGTTGGTATAGTTTGTTGGTGTAATTATTATTGTTGATTTTTGAATTTTTGGGGTTTTTTTTTTTAAGTAAATTTGGTTTCTTATAGAAAGCTCCAATTTTGTTTTCAGTTTCATTTTTCATTAAAGAAATTTAGATCATTCAAAGGTGTAGAATTTTGGGTTTAGTTGAGGTTTTTGAGTGTTTAATTTTAATGGGTTATTTATGAAATTGACTGTAATTTATTTATTGGGTTGGTTTTAGGAGTTGAACAAGAATGGCCAAGGAAGTTTCTAATGGAGATCACAATGCTGCATCAAAGCCACCACCAATCCCATCACCTTTGAGATTCTCCAAATTCTTTCAGGTACAAAAATAATTTTCTAATGGATTGATGTTGTGGAAGTGGCATTTAGGTTGGATAATGTTGTGCTTTATTTTTTTATGATTGCCAGCAATAAGAGAATGGATTGTTTCTTGGTATCTATTATGTGTCTTCTAGTTCTGTATGAGTTATGATCTGGGAGAACTTTTTGCTTTTGTTGGCAGTCCAATATGAGAATTTTGGTCACTGGAGGAGCTGGATTTATTGGCTCTCACCTTGTGGACAAGTTGATGGAAAATGAAAAGAATGAGGTAAGAACCTTTTGCATTTTAAATCTCTGCTATGTTTCTTTTTCATGGAATAGTTTTAGATATTCAAATAGGGTGTCTTGCTTTTGTCGATTTATTGATTTTCAACAATGCCCCTTGTCCAGCATAAAAAAAAAACACACATCCTCACAGAATGAGAAGTGAGAAAAGCTACTAGTTGAATTGAAGAGGATGTTTAACATTTTAGAGTATTTATGTGGTGTATCTCTGTTCTCCTATAAGTTTTTAACAGCTGTTTTGCGTTTCACTTAGGTGATTGTTGTGGATAACTACTTTACTGGCTCAAAGGACAACCTAAGGAAATGGATTGATCATCCAAGATTTGAACTCATTCGTCATGGTACTGCTGTTTTGGTTTTAAATGTTTAGCTGTTCTTTGGTATGATTGAATTGGAGCAAAATGGAATTTGATCAAATAATTTTCAGTTCATTTTTTTTTTGCATTTTTATTTAATTATATTTCATTACATTCTATTCCACCATACCAAACTACACCTTAGTGTTTCACAACCAATTATGTTGATAATTGTTTATGGTGTTTATATATTAAATGCTTGCCCATTTATTTTTCCACAGATGTCACTGAGCCGTTGCTCATTGAGGTTGACCAAATTTACCATCTTGCTTGCCCTGCATCTCCAATCTTCTACAAATACAATCCTGTAAAAGTATGCACATCTGTACATCATGCACCTGTTCCCCCTGAAACTTGTTTGTACGAGTGTTGTTTGCTGCAAGTTCTGCTAATATTGGCTCTTGAGTGGTGATTTGACCTATAATCATCCTTTTTTTTTACAGACCATAAAAACAAACGTGATTGGTACATTGAACATGTTGGGGCTTGCCAAGCGTGTTGGTGCAAGGTTTGGAACTAGTCCTCTTTCTCTTTGATAATAGCCTTTTATTGGCACTTTTATGTTTCTAATGGTATGGTAGCTGGGAACAGGATTTTGCTTACATCAACTTCAGAGGTGTATGGAGATCCACTTGTTCATCCTCAGAACGAGAGCTACTGGGGAAATGTCAATCCAATTGGTATGTTTACTGTTCTGAGCAGAAGTAATTGATGGATCCATGTAACTTTATATATTTGTCACAAGAAATGATTTAGTTGCTAAAGAATTGCTATATAACTTTGCTATAGCTGGTCTTTCTATGGAATCGCGACAGTCTATTTAAAATAGATACAATTGCAAAAGGCTTATATATAGAACCCATCAATTATGTTAAGTTTTGCCTGGGAAAACAGAATTCCACTCTCATTTGATTGAAGATACATTACATGTAAAATTTATGCTTTTGAATTCTAATTTTTGAAGCTTTATTTTAGATTTTATGCTTTCCGATAATTATATGTGAATGGGATTTTCTATAATTTGAGCTACAGTAGGCGATGTACACAAAATTTACTTGCAGTGTTCCTCATGTACCTCTATTCAGGATATATATTCATATTCTTGTGTTTGCACAATTTGTACAGGAGTTAGGAGTTGCTATGATGAGGGAAAGCGAGTTGCTGAAACTTTGATGTTTGATTATCACAGACAGCATGGGATTGGTAAAATGGCTTCCTCCCTCCCTCTATTGATCTTCATAACAAGTGTAAAAATTATGACTTATTTGGTTCTTACCAAAATTTGATCCTCCATCAGAGATACGAATTGCCAGAATTTTCAACACTTACGGACCCCGCATGAACATTGATGATGGGCGTGTTGTGAGCAATTTCATAGCCCAGGCACTCCGGTATGTTGTTTAAAATTCAGGTCCAAAGATGATCTTTACCTCACCAGTGGCAGTAATGAGGTCTGTTTAATAATTGTATTCTTTCTGGGGCTTTCTACTTATTGTCACTCAATTTGTCAATAAATGCAGTAATGAGCCCTTGACTGTTCAAGCACCAGGAACACAAACACGAAGTTTCTGTTATGTGTCTGACATGGTATTTTAAGAAATCAATTGTTGCATTTAATATGATGGATAATGAAAATGATTTATGTTGGGTGTTGACGATAATATGATCTTACATTCACACATCAATTGTAACAGGTTGGTGGTCTTATTCGATTGATGGAAGGAGAGAACACTGGGCCAATCAATATTGGAAATCCAGGTAATTATTTAAACCCTACAACAAATCACTTTGGCTCTTTAAGGAACTTAACAATATAAATGAAAAGCATTTATGCTGTTATTAATCTTGAATTTTTTATGTTTTAGGTGAATTTACAATGCTTGAACTTGCCGACACAGTGAAGGAGGTAAGTTTCAGTTTTCCGTCTGCAAACTCTCTATGGCCTTGAATCTAACTTGACCTCTTTTTATTTATGAAGTAAAACATTGAGAGGCATGCATATACTTGTTACTGTAGCAAATAATGTATGTAATGGTTAAATCTGTATCCAAGTATTATCTATTCCGAAACAAAAATGAAAAATATACTCAAACAAACTAACAGATTGAACTTCCTGTTTGCAAAGCCGATAATTGTGTTAATTGATTGCATGCATTGCAGCTTATCAATCCTGATGTAAAAATCACAATGGTGGAAAACACACCAGATGATCCTCGTCAAAGGAAGCCAGACATCACAAAAGCAAAGGAGTTGCTAGAATGGGAACCTAAGATCAAGTTGCGAGATGGTCTTCCACTAATGGAGGAAGATTTCCGACTGAGACTTAGGGTCCCTAAAAAGAAGTGAAGTGTATACTACCAGTAAATTTGTCCTCATTGGTTTTCCTCTCTTCAGAGTCACCTTTTTACCCTTGTTTTGATATTTACAATAAATGGATTGTGCCCATATATCATTTAAACTTTAGATCTCATCTCTATTGAGTCATTGGATGGTATATGGATTAATTATGAAAGAAGTATTTTATGGCACGGATAAGTCCATAACCTCTTATTTCTGCCCTGTTTTCTCCTCCTTTTTTGTTCTGTTTGGTTTTTGTTTAAAGCTTCTCACCTTCAATAGGCCAGCTATATTGTGTTGCCATATTTATGTAGCCTCTAAAACTTGCTGCCTTTCAAGTCACCTACCAGTGCCACAACCAAGAAGCTTTTTTCCCTCCTAACAGCAAACATGTACCCAAGTAAATCTTTGTTTCACTCTCTTCAGTGCAAAGGTGCTTTATCATTCGTTGCTCTGAATTGCCCCATTTTTCAGATTTAAAATAGCAAATGATTGGATGACAAAATCAATTTATTGAGTTTAATTTCTATAAACATCAATAATATTATTCACCTATGGGGAAAATTTTATATTGGAAGAATAAGTGGTTACAAAAGGGCAATATGGGAGTATAAAACATATTCCAAATGAGATTTCTAAGCTTCTGCAACAACTTGAACTCGAGGTTTTTTCTCCTTGCTTTTCACAGACTTCTTACTTGCTGCTTCACCATCTTCCATTTCTGTTTGGTTTTCAATCCTTGCAAAGACTGGTTTAGGCTGAGCCATGACTTGACCACCCTTCAGGCCACCCCACTTGGTCTCATTCCACAATGCAAAATCCGATAAAGGTTAACAAATCAGTGAAGAGTAGTTCAGCTATACATGCATGTTTCTACATAATGGACAAAGTCGAGTGCGGGCGAAGGCCTGAATCCCGCGTAATTGATCCGGATTGTCTTAAAAAATTGAAAATAATGAAACAGTTACAAATGTTTGTGTTAATCCAAATCGAAATTCGTGCTGAACCATACCAATTAGAATTATACCAAAAATCTAAATTCCCAAGTCAATTTTTTAATTAAAATATGAATTTTTATATTTTTCTTTTATATATATATATATATATATAATATTTATATATATATATATATATATATATATATAATATTTATATATATATATATATATATTGCGTAGTAATAATGCATAAAATTTATTAATTATATGTGATTGAAAAATGAAAAGTTCTAAGAAAGTCTAATTATAGATTGCCACGTATATCCATGCCTATGCCAAATATTTTGGATCGGATCGGATTCGATTTTGCCCGATTGACAGTTACAATATTAATTGAAACGGTGCCGTTTGGTTGTCCTTATATACGTTGCTTCATGGGGAAATATCTCATTTAGAGCTTTGAATCATGAAAAAAAATTTCATTCATTCAAATCCCTCAACTTTTATTTTGAGTCAAATTAAAAATTTCATCCAATCAAATCCTTTAAATTTTTATTTGAGTCAAATTGAGGCATCTCCGTTAAGTTAAAGTTTACAGTGTTAATTTATTATTGGGTTAATTATAACCTGAGTTTTCAAAAATATACTAACTCTCTCTTGACGAATGTCATAATATACTTCCAGACCCTTCCGTTCAATTTTACCGTTAGTCAACTGTTAGTGAACCCTATAAAGGTAGTAAAAAGATCAAAATGCCCTTACACTTTAATTTTAATTAATTATATTCTATTTTTACTTTAATTTTTTTTTTAAAATTAAAAAATATATTTTCATACTTTTGACAAATTTAAAAATAAAAATATTTTTTAAAAATATTTTTTAAATATTTTTATTTTATTTTTTAAAAAAATAACAAATAAAAAATAAAAATATTTTTTAAAAAATATTTTTTATTTTTTTTTTTAAATTTGTCAAAAATATGAAAATGAATTTTTTATTTGTATTAAAAAATTTAAGAAGAAATAATTTAATTAATAATTTAATTTCTTTTTAAATTATTTTTTAAAATAAAAAAAAATATTTTTTAAAAAATATTTTTATTTATTTTTTATTTTAAAATTTGTCAAAAATATGAAAATAAATTTTTTAACCTTAAAAAAAATTTAAAACAAAAATAAAATATAATTAATTAAAAATAAAAAGTAAGGGTATTTTGGTTTTTTCACTACTCTTGTAGGGTTGATTAATAGTTAACTAAGGACAAAATTGGACGGAAGGGTCTAGTAGTATATTATGACATTCGTTAAGGGGGAGTTAGTGTATTTTTGAAAGATCAAGGAGAACTTAGTGTAATGGGTCATTTTACAAAGGGAAAATTGTAATTAACCATAATAATAATAATAATAATCATCATCTTTAATGATGGATAGGACGTCAAAATTAATTATTATATATTTTTCAGAAAAACAGACTAACAAGCATTTTAAATCAAAACTCAATAGTAATAGTAATTTACATGTAAAATATACCTTCAACTATTATTAAATATTTATAATAAAAATATTTTAAATTTTCTTTAAAGACAAAAATAAATCACTCATTGTAACTATGTTAACAATGTTATATGTACCTTGTACAAATATAATCTCCTATTGATAAGTTGGTGACAAAATGTACAAAGTAGATTCATCTTTAATCTTTATGTTCACTATTGAAAGGACTTTCTTTTTTTAAAAAAAAAAAAACTATTATCTATGTAAAAGATATTTGTGTATTTTTTAAAATTTTTTTAGAAAATTAACTTTTTAATCCTCCATTGTTATATCACATTGTGAATTTTTTTTCAATATTTGAAACAATAAAATTTTTATATTTTCAAATTTGAAATACTCTTATCGACTAAAAAAAAAATTTAAATCTAATAATTATGAATACTCAAAATTTCTCGTAAAAGATTATAATGTTAGAGTTTTAAGACAAGCAATATGTGATTGTTTGAAGCATTACACTCTAGATATCTAGTTTAAAATACCTAGCATGCTGCCCCCAGTTAGCATATATATAGGTTTACATTAGGATTAAACTAGTTAATGGGCTCTTACCCATTAGGCCCACTATAAAGGTATTTTATCTATTAAGACTTATATTAGAACATATATTAGAGTTATTAATATACCCAACATATAAGTTATAAAAAATCTCTCTAATATATATATATAAGTTTAATGGATTGAAATAAGATTATAACCAATGAATTTTTAGTTTAATAATATTGAAAATATAAAATTATAATGTTACAATTGAGATTGTGAGAATGAACTTCAATTGGAATCAAACTAAAATAAATAAATATTGTGGATAGTATGACAAACGATAATATTTTATTTTATTAATTCTTAAAAATTAATAAAAATTATCCTTATCAATACTCAATAATTTTAACTTTTATATTATCATTCGTTTAAATTGTTTGACCTACAAATAAATATTGTTGGGCCAGAGTTTTAAGAGATGAAAGTGTTTTTTTAAGTTATAAAACATAATTTAATGCATTTTGAGATATATATCATATTTAAAAAAGTTAAAAGTAGTAATTAAATTTTAAAATTTTAGCAACTAAATCATTATGACCTATAATTTTATATTAAGAATTGAAACACATGAAAAAACTTTAATTTTATAATCAATAACCAATTTATCATCATCAATAAATTTTAAAGATCAAAATAATTAATTTTAAAAGGATACTTGTAAAAAAGGTATACTATACAACAAATGAGGTATTGTGCCCCTCATTTTTAGTCTCAAGAATTGTCCAATTTATAATTGAATTTGTTGATATATCTTATTGATTAAGATTTAATTCTTGAATAAGATAATAACAGAATTGTTTTATTTACAAATTTTTTAATTTCTATGCAAGTTAAATTAAGAAATAAATTTAATATAATATATAAAAATTAATATATGATATCACCTTTCTAAATATATAAATAAATATAACATTATACCATGCTTTATTTATAAAGGATATTTTTTATTTGTATTCTAATGAAAGGAATATTACAACATATATTTTTTTTTAAAGTATTAAAAGAGAGATTCAAATTTAAATGTATTGTAAAGTTGAAATATGCATTATAATCACTATTACTAGTAAGTAGAGTAAAGAGTAAATATGAGGATGAACAACATATGTTATTACCAACTTACCAGGTGATTATAATGTCTTTTGATTTTTGATTATTTTCTTCTTGGTACCTTCCAATTTAGCATTCATGAAATGTGAAGTTAGTAATACATTGTCCATGGTTGAGCTCTAATGGCAAATCATAGACAATGTAAATGTGAAATCATAGAGAGCAGAGAATGGTCCCCATCCATGCTGCAATTAATATATATATAATATAATGAAGTGTGGTTTGGACATTGGGTGTAATTTTGTCTCCACTTTTTTTTCTCATTTTTAGGTAGAAATGTGTTACTCATTGGTTAATTTATAACCTGTCTTGGTTGAAATTGGACCAACCCAACTATACTTACTAGAGTTGTTTGGCCTGCTTAATCTAGCAATGAATTATGAAATTAACTCCATTTGGCATTAATTGGTAGCAAACTTTTGTGGCTAGTAAATGGTTACTTGAATAAAATCTTTTAAATCTCTCTTTTGGTTATAAATATAATAATAAGTCATGTATGACTGAATATAAATATAATAATAAGTCGTACATGACTAAATATGATAATCAAATCTTATTATTATTTTAAATTAATTTCTAGTACTTGTTTCCATTTGTAAATGAATAATAAAAATTTTTATTCATTATTTTCTTGTTTCTATTACTTTTATTTGAACTTCCTAAAAAAAATTGAATTTATTTGTAGCAAATTTAAAATTGAAGCTCAAGTAATTTATCAAAAGGTTTTTAAGTTCCTGAATTGTATCTTTAAATTCGTCTGGAGAAGGGACAAAATCTCAATTGATATGTAAATTAGCTAGAAAATATTCACTACTGAAAAAAAAAAAAGGGTTTGGATTCAATTCTCATGAATTAAGCTTAGTGTAATGGACATATATTTTCAACTTTTATGGGACAAATTTCAACTTTACAATTTGCAAATACAGACTTATAGTAGGAGAAAATGAATGGCTAAGTTACACATTTGCATTGCATAAGGTTTTGTTTGGTGCATTAATTATATAAAGGAAATGAAGAGAAATCAAACAAGGAAAATTAAAAGAAAAGAAAAAAATAATAATTTGAATTTTCTTTATGTTGTTTGGATCTGGTATTTGCATAGGAAGTAAATTTAAATTCATTTACAAGACATTTACTTTTTTAACCTCATTAAAAGATAAGTAATGAGGAAAAAAGAAGGGTATTTTTGTAATTTGTGTTAAAAACACTTTGATTTCTCTCAATTTCTCTCCAAAATGGAGAGAAATTTTTTTACTCCAAAGTTTTAATGAGGAAATCATATTTCCTCTTATTTCTTTTCTTTTCTTTCTCTTGCTAGTAACCAAATGAAAGAAATTTCTTCAATTTCTTTTCTTTTCTATCAAAAAAAACACAGCTTAACTAGCAGTGACACATTCACAAGTAGATTGCAAGAATACAAGATTTTCACATTTTCATTCACATTCAAAGTGGCATGTTACAACTTCAAACCTCACATTCACAGGTGTCACATCCTAAAAATGGAATATGATGGTCCTAGGGTGTGGGATACGCCTACACAATTAATACCTGTAGAACCCTTTATATGAAATCATCAACCACTAATTCTCATATGTCATTCCCATCTCAATTTCAGCACATATTTCTCATATCACAATCCATCATCAAACGTTTAATTATATAATTCATAATATGTTAATTAATTTACATACATTATTTATCTCCATATTATACACATAAATTACTAACTAATCTAGTTTAACCATGGAGCTATTAAAAATCACAAAAGTAATAAAGTATAGAATAATTATATGGTCAATGAAACCCGGTCTCTCTGCAAAAGTAGAAAGTCTCAGAAACTGATATCGACTACTCCTAACCTGAAAATATTAATTCACTAAGGGATGAGTTTTACAACTTAGTGAACTATAAATATATTTTTATGCAATAAGGTTAGGTAAGAACATGATAATCCACCAAATGTTCATATTAAGATACTGGTAACAAATGAACAAACAATGGAATTAAAGTCACATAATAAAAAAAATGGGTATTATAGAAAAATAACACATAACAGATTTATGGCCTCATACTCGTATAATTCTCATTACTTATATTTTTAGTAGCTTAAACTCATGAAATGACATAAGACTGATCAAACCTTATGGCTATGATCAAACCCTTCCTAACTAGAGTTAAAAATTAATTTAATGTGTACATTGCCGATGGTATTTACTCACTATTTTATTGAAAGGTAGTTCTGTCATGTTATCATATATAATACATAATACGGATCAAAACATTATTAGGCTCATATAAGGAGATAATCACTTATGAAAAATCATAACAAATCAATTAATTTTTCAGTGGATAATTTAAGTCACATGTAATAACCCTAATTAAAAATTTTAAACGATTAAAGGTAGTTATAAAAAATGAGCGTCAGTAGTCGATTTTTCATAGATTTTAGAAAGTGTATTGCTTAGAATTAATTATGGTTAACCTAAGTTGGGTAGATTAGTAGCATGGAAAAAATAATTAGAGGATTAAATGGAATTAGAAAGAGTATAATTTAGTTAAATTAATTAAAAGATTTAAAAAAAACCTAAGTTTGAACACCTTTCGATATTCGATTTTTAATAAATTTTAAAGCAATCTTTTGTCCAATTTTTCTTTGCACGCCTAAAATCTGATGAATAATGAATAAGTTAAAAATAGAATTGAGTGAAAGTAATAAAATCTAAATGCTTAAGTAAAGAAGTGAAAGAGATAGAAGAATAAAAAGAGGAAAATGACAATTTTATAAATTTTGAGAGATGGAGTCAAAATTTGGCCAATAATTAAAATAATTAAAAAATAAATAATAATTAATGGTGCAAGATGGCCTGCTAAATGGAGGTATCTCCACCAAAATTAATTTGTTTAATTTCATCTAAATTAATTTAAACACAAACTAGGCTAAGTTCATTTCCTTTTCATTTTTCTTAAATTTTCTATTCCTAAAATTCTAATTGGTTATTAATTATTATAAATAAATATAATTAGAGAAAGTTATCATCTTCTTATTCCTCCTATCTCCCTTGGCCGAAATTTCCACTATTTTCTTCTCAAAAATTTTGCTCAAACTTCACTCACTTAAATCACATTCCCACCATCTCAACTTCAAGCCTTTCTACTTGTAAGCTTCCTTCTTCATCAAATTAGTGGAAAATTTGTACATAGTTGGAGGAAATTCTCTCAAGGCTTTAAGAGGTAAAATTTTTAGCTAGCTCTATAATTTGATTTAATGAGTTTTAATGGTAGTTTAAAGATCTAATTGGAGAAAAAAAGTTAGATTAGGAGCAAGTCCTTGAAAATTTTGAAATTCTTGTGTCTTAATATAATTTTGGGACTGAGTTTTTATACCCTTAAAATTAGAATTTGAAAATTCATAAAACATGAAAGTTGTAGATACATATGTGTAAATTATATTCCTTTAAGGAATTTTTATTATATAAATTATATTCCTTTAAGGAATTTTTATTATATTCTTTCTGTGTAAAGAGATATGTAGACCGAGTGTTACTGGCTCAGGTTAGGGTTTGGAAAGAGTAACCCTACTGAGTTTTGAACTTTGAGTTTTTGAGAACTTTAAGGACAGAATTAAGGAAAACTCAAAACATGAAAAATATTTCCTTATATCTTACTAAAGTTTTGTGAAAACATAACATAATTTGAATACCTACATAATGAGTTACAAGTGAAAAAGTAGGGGGTTATTCGCATAAGAATTGCAAGGTAGATTGCAGGATGCATGACTAATTTAGAAATTTCATCATAAATTGTGTATTTTTTAGAAAAATCTGAATTTTGGATATGTTAGCGCCTGAGATATATAGTTTAAGTAAGAAAAAGAATTGAAACAATTAGATAAGTATAGAGGGAGATATGACTGTGAAAACCAAGGCTGCCAGTAGAGTGAAGGCTAAAATTGACCCTAAGATTTAGAAATTTTAGGAAAATTGATTAATTAAAGTTTTAATTAATATAAGTTCATATCAAATTGATACTAAATTATATCTAATTGTATGTGTAGTATCTAAGGAGAAAGACAAAGAGGTTCATGATCACTTCTTTTGTCTTTATTTAATAGAGGAGGAAGCTAAATTTTTGGATTTTGGCTATTGAGGTGAGTAATATACATATTGTTTTATTTGACATTGTATTCAAACCAAGTTATTGAATTTACTTTGAAATTTCTATTGTTGGTCGAAAGCATCAATTGTATTATCCATGATTAATTTTATATCTTCTAAAATTTAAAATGATTTCTTGTGATTGAATTTGCATGATTGGCGAAATACTTTATTGATTAGAAACCTTGAATGTGCTTAAGTTTTTCTTTGACACCTAATGATTAAGCACTATATATGGTATTAATGAAATGAGAGAAGTTTTAATGACATTGTACACAGTGGTTTAATAATCCTAGCATGGAGGGGGTTAAGGTCCTAGCCATGCGGTCTGATCAACCATATAAGTAAATAGCATGTTACCTGATTGTAATCTCTGCTTAAATGATCAATAATGATTTTATCATTTTTATGATAATATGATACGATATGTATCTTTAATGTCAATATGAAGATACTGATAATCGAATCTACATGTTGAATGACCTCATTTTTGTGAATTTTTAATTAACTAATGACCTTTATTGTTATTGTATATTTTATATATGTATTCATGCTATTATTATCTTTCTTATGAGCAATTATCTCACCAAGTCTTACGAGTAAGATAATATGTGTATTACTCACTGAGATTAAATTTTCACCCTTTTGTGGTTTAATATTTTCAGGTCTATAGTATATAGTAGTGGTTCTAACTCATCTCCTTCATCTAAGCTTGGAACCGGTAGTATCTATGTAATTGCCTCATCTATAAAGAAATTGTATTTTGTTACTCTAGAGTTTGTCCATGATTTTGTCATTAGAATAGAGCATGTATAAATATTGTATTAATAACTTAGTTAACGCTGGTTAAAAATATTTAAATCTTAATTAAATTACTGCATATATATAATAGTTTGTTAAGTGAAGTATGAAAAAGTGATATGAGAAATGGAAGTTGAGGGTATAAGGTGGGATTTTAGAAGTGTTGGTTTCATTACAGGATGTGTTTATTATTAATTGAATGAGTCGTAACTTTGGATTATAATAGTTATAAAGGAGACTCTGGCGAAATTTTCATAAATAATTTTATAAATTAATAATTTGGAAGTTAGGATGGTTTCTACGGAAACCGATAGCCTTAAACTAACCATTGCCCTAGGATCGTCATATCTCAAAGTAGGGATGTGACATCACATTATAGGTTAACAACATTAATTCTAAATCATGAAATATGAATTTTCATATGAGATGGAAACAAAGGTCATGGGTCAAGTTAGGTTTAGATTTCTTTGGAACTCATATGTCAAATGACATTAATTTTTAGGTCAAACACTTGGTAGATTTTATTATGGTTTCATTGAGACATTTCATCAAACATCTTATAGACATAAACTAAATAAACATAAAGTAGGATTTTTGGGCAAAGCTCTTTAAGTCCATATGATCAATCAAAATGTACACAACACAATCAAGGTATTCAATTATTAAACTTGTTCAAATAACACTTAAAATGAGGAAAATATAAGCAATTGATCAACAAAAATTCAAGGAAGAAAAGAAAATGGCCATTCGGCCAACATGGATTTTAGGGGGGAAGGCTTTTTAAATTCAACCAAGGTTTTAAATAAGCATAATAAAACATTTATAACTCACCTCAAGGCTTAGTTTGATAAAAAAAACTCCTTAAAGCATCAAAATTCACCTTAGGCCAATTTGTCCTTCATCCACCCTTCTTTCACCACTTTTAATTTTCTTTGATTCTACAATGTTCAATTCACACAATTCAGGTTTAATTTAGCATGAATATATATAATTTAGACTTATTTTGAATTAAACTCAACTCTTTGAAATTTTGAATTTTGACATAAACCCTAACTTAGTTAGTTTTCTATCTACAACTTAACACATGCTTCTATTTGCTTATTTAAATATTTATATTCATCATTCTAATCATTTTAAATGAAATAGAAGCAAATTTAGATTAATTACCTCAAATTTTTCAATTTTTCAACTTTGCTCTTATTTAGAAATTTTAGTTTTTCTTTAGATTTTTGGTGAGAATTCTTGTAGTTTTTAGGTGTTTAGGCTTAATTTAAGGGGTAAAATTAATTAGGTATAGGTTGGATGAGAATTGGATGGAAGAATTTTGGAAGAAGAAGAAGAAAAATGGAGGTGGGAGGTGGATAAGGTGGTTCGGCCACCATATAGAAAGAAGAAGAAGAAAATATAGAAAGAAGAAGAAGAAAAATTTAGGCCAAAAATAGAATTCTCTAGATTTTTAAGATATTTTTGAATTTCTGATATTTATAATTTAGCCCCTCAACTTTCTCTATTTATAAATTTGCCCCAAAAGTTTTAATATTTATACTTTAACCTCAAAATTCATTTTAGATACTACTAATTTTCATAATTTATTTATCATTTAAATTTTAGATCTCATAATTAATTTGATAAAATTATGTGTTTAATTAGGTATTTTAGGTATAAAATTTAAATTTTAGATACTAAATAATTATTTTATCTCTAATTGTCTATTTTAGGTACTAAATTATTATTTTACGTTCAATTGTCTAATTAATAACTATAAAGTCAACTACACTAATTATGAAGTCTTATTTATAATTATTGAAAAATTCGAGATATTACAACAAGATATATTAAAATGTACAAAAGCATAATAATCATTCCTCAATTTCAATTTGATTTAACCAATTTTCAATTTAAACAAAGCAAAACCTTGACTTAAACACCCAATTTCAATTAAAACATAAAATTCCTAAATTGAATTTCCAATTTTCAATTTGAACAAATAAAATCCTAAATTAACACCAAATTGCAATTAAAACATAATAACCCTAATTAGTTTAATCAGTTTTCAATCTGAACAAAAAAAAAAAATCATGAATTAAAACGCAATTTTAGTTTTACTAGTATAACCATAAAATAAAATTCCAAAATTCATTTTTACAAGAAAAACCTTAAATTAAAAACTGATTTACCTTACCTGAGATTTAAATTCCAATAGTGGCGATTTTTTCTTTGGTGGCTTTGATTCCTTTGATTCCTGTAGCTTCTCTCTTTTCAATAGCCGATACTTAATAGATTGACCTTTATCGATTACCAGTAGCCTTCGTCTTCGAAGTTCCAAAGATCCAGAGATATAAAATAATCCAGAGATCGCACACAAGTGATAAAATGTGGGAGTGGATGCAGGTGATAGTAAATCTCTCACATATTCCAAAATATAGATAGCAAATAGAATGCAAGTAAAGGGATTGAGAGTACATAGTAAAACATCTATAAATTAATATTTGATAAATTAATAATTTCTATTATATAATTTTTTTTTATCGTTATTAATAAGATAATATTTTTCTCAAAATCCTTCTAAATTAATAAGATAATATTTTTCTGAAAATTCTTTTAAATTAATAAAATAATACTTTTTTAAAAATCTTTACATAATTATATGGTCTCATTCATATTATAAATTAATAATTTGTTAATATTATACATACAATAGACTATGATATATATTTTATTAAAATTGACTCTAAAAATTATTTAAATTTAAATAATTATACTCACATTTTATTGTTCTCTTCAGTATTTAATTCAAATTCAATTTATCACATATTTTTCTTTTCAATTCATCTAATTCATAATTAATTGATAACATATTTTTTTTTTCATTTCAATTAGTTCATATTCAATTGATCACTTTTTTTTTTCCATTTCAATTAATTCATAATCAATTGCTCACATATTTTTTGTTTAATTTATTTAATTCATATTGAATTGATTATAAGATTGGTAAAATACAATAAGTTTTTAGTTAATTAAATATATATTTATTAAATTGTAAATACTCTATTTAAATTAATAAATTATTAATTTATCAATTAATTAATACATCTTTTAATTTATAAAACTTATGAATTCCAACAATATTAATTTATAAAAATTTATTGTAATAAGAGAGTAAGAGAGATAGGCCTCAAAGGCGACATGCAAAGAGAGAGAGATAGAGTTTCGATTTCGATTTCAGTTTCACATGCGACAAGTAGAGTGATTGAGTTAACATTCCAGAGAGTGAGAGAGAGTTTTAGTTCAGAGAGAGAAATGCAAAGAAAGTTTCAAAGATCGCGGGTTGACAGAAAGAGAAAAACTCTATATTTTATGAATTAGGGTTAGGACATAGGAATAAGATATATAATTATCTATATATATGGTATATATTCTATATGTATAAAAATACCTATACATTAAACAGTGTAATATACAGTATATATTTATAATTATATATAAATTAATTAAGTCGTTTAGTTCTCATGATTTTAGATAAATTTAGTTTTAGTTTAATTCGATATGATACTCGATATGGTTATCTATCTATCCCATTCTCATCCCATATATCACATAACAATACAATTAGGTTCGGGAATTTTCAATTCTTAGGGACTTTCTTTTTCTATTAATTTTTTGATTTGGAGATTTGGGTCGATTAAGGTAACCTCGACACATGCTCACATTTAATATTGACATTCTCTAAATGGTTTCTAACATTCTTCCTCCTTATTTTATAATTTAATTTCACTATCCTACTCTTATTAATTTTGTAAAGTTAATCCATCTTTATTTGTTCTTAAAACATCATGCTCACCTTTTATGAACTGTCAAGACAAATTTCTAATATAAAAATTTTAAGGTTAAATTGTTTTTTAAAAAAAAAATACAAATTGCCATTTCCACCAATTATAATTTTCCATATTTTTAACTTAATTATATTATACACCAAAAGCTAATATTATTATTGTCTCGTTTTTCTTTTTCTTTTTTTAGTTTTAATAAAAAATAATTTATTGTAACTTCAAAATAATTATTTCAATTCTTCATCGCTAATAAGAATTTTTTAATTTCTTGTTTATTAATATAATCAATTAATAATTTTTCATTGCTAAGAAAATATATTTTCTCTTTTCATCAATAATCTCAAGAATTTCAAATCAAACCCATACAATTAATAATTCAAAACTATAGAAAATAACTAAAATTTCATTATATTTATAATATTTTTAAAATATAAAATGAGCAGCAACTCAAAATAAAAATAATTTTTGAGCCATCAACTATATTAAAATACAAAATTTTCAAATTTGATTTCCAATATTATAAAATAAAATAAAATAAAAATTCAGATCAATTTATATTTTTTAATATATTTAGTATTTTTTTTTCTTTGTTATTAATAATAGCACTCACATCTTTTAAAATTCTTCAAAATTAAAATATTTTTATCCCATTCAAATATAATTGACTAAGTATTTTCATTAATCGTCCTTAAAATATTATATTTTCAAATGATTCAAAATTTATTGAAATTCTATATATAATGAAAGTATATTTAAAATATTAAAATGTGCATTTTTTTTTTTTTTTAAAAAAAATAGGTGATTTTTTTCTGTTTTGGGATAATTTTTTAAAACTAATAAAAGGCAAGCATTGTATTTTAAGGAAAATAAAGATGAATTAATTTTTCAAATTAATAAGGTAGATTAAATTTTTAAAATTAATAAGGATATGATACTCAAGTTAAATGATAAAATAAAGAAGAAGGATATAAATTAATTAGAAAATATCAATATCACCTTCCTTATGTACAATTATAATATTTTGGCTCTTTAAACATATGAGGAAATCGCGTGTATGCCATAGGTGTGAGGTATCTAAACCTTGGATTAATGTATTCTTGACTTCTAATCAGGTGATTATGCAAGGCTAAAGGGACCTGAACATCCCTTGAATCTATTAGCCCCATCCAAAAAATTTGTTAGATTTGTAAGAGTAGATGGGTTTGCAATTAAGAGAGGATCTTATTTCTTTAAGAATTGTAATTGTTACAGAGAAATTACAATGATTGCATATGAATTTACAAAATACCTAAGGCACTAAACTTTTGAAAATTATAACAACTGACTATAAAAGTAAAGGTGATTGATTGTTGAAAGAGAATTCAATTGATTGTTGAGAGGAATTGACCGCTTTAAGAGAACCTAATTGATTTTTATGAGAAGAATATTGTCTATTAATTTAATTTTGCACATTGGGAGGCTTTGATTTGATTTACTTGTTAAAATACTTTTGAGTTATTGTTGTTGATTGGAAGGTTGGTTGGGGTCTTGCCTATATAGAATTTTTCTACTTTTATAGCCTCTTTAGCATAACTGTTGGTAACCATTTCTTATTGTCTCTATGTTCCTCAGCTCTAATAATTGCTCCACTAATTCTTTAGCTTCTCTCCACGTTTCTCAACTCCTTTTTAATCCTCATCTCCTCTCAACTCCTTTTTAATCCTTACCTCCATTAACTCCTTAGCTCCACTAATTCCTCTAATGAACTACTTCTAGTAATTAGCTCCACAACTCCTCAGTTCTTGTAAGGAACTACTCTACTTTTACGTGCCTACTTTTTTTACCGATTCTATAATTCTATAAAATACCGAGGAGTTCTCCTTTATCACCATTACTCATATGGGAATGGATGAAGGAGCATATGTAAAAATCAATAACAAAATTAGTATTAATGTCAAAAAATAGATATCATCGCAAGCACTATAACTAAATGATAGAACTTGAAGTAAGAGAATGACCCTCAATGGGAATTTCACTTTGAACCTCTTTGACCTCCTCCCTCATTGCCTCCAATTGTACATTAAATAAAGGAACCTCTTGATTGACTATAGTCAGAAGCACAATGAGATCAACTAAGGTGGCCTTGACAAGAATGTAAATGATAATTGTAAAGATTGTCTCTGCATCTTGAGCATCAAACGAGGCCGTATAGGAAGTCGCCTCAGAGGTAAAGGTAAGAGGAAGGCTCATTGGATAATGAGTGATTTGCATCTCAGGAGACTCTTCCTCTTCTTCCTTAAAGATAGGCATTGTAAGGACCTTTTTCCTTTTCCTTTGAATTGGTCGAGGCTATTCGGTCTTCATAATAGGAGCTCGCTCTCCATCATTAACAAAGCCTTTGTTGGGAGCCTTATTCGACTTGCTACTAGCTTTTCTTTGGATCACAACCTTTCTTTCTTTTTTTTTAGATGGCATCAGAATCTTGTTCAGCCTCTGCAAAGGCATCCAATCCCCCTCAAGGTAATCCCTCACCTCATTGTTACCTTATTGATTATAGGTATAACCACATCAAGGTCTAAAGGTTTGGGCCTCACATGACGGGTGTTCTCCTCGACATCCCTGTAATGACCCTCGTTCACTTTTTTTTACGAAGAGACATAATGAGGTTATCTCAAGCAAATTTTAAGGGCAAAAGGCAAACATAAGCATAAACTAAAAAAACATACTCACCCAAAATATCTTTCACATGGATATAGATGATGGACTTACCTACAATGTCCTTCAGCTGAAAGGCTCCATTGAACACTTTCACATTGTAAACAGCGATGCCTAGGGTGAGCATTTTGATGGCAATAAGCTCATCTTTGCTGAGACTTGCTAACCAATCTGCAAGCCTAGTGGTTGGGTTCATCAAATTTTGGACCACTTTATCCCAGGCCATCTGTTTGCAAAATCACAACAACAAACTTTTTGCCCTAGTTAGAGATCATGTTGTCCTTACTAATGTATAGATGGTGATGCCCTTTTCACTGAAATGATATAGATATTTTTCTCTGGAGACTTAGAGAGTTTAAAGAAGATATGAAATATCTTCGATATAGGGACCAACTTCAAAGCTTTGCACACCATCTCAAAGTGATAAAAGTCTTTGATTGAGTTAGGTCAGGCATCATTGGGTTCACCTGGAAATAGTTGAAACACTTTCAAGAAATCAGTAAAAGAAAACCTCAAGCCGACCTCTAGTTGATGATAGAAGAAGTCAGTAATGCCAAAAGCCATGAAGATCCTTTCATTAGGCTTGGTGGTACGAAGGGCAAAGTATGGTTTGTCCTTCAAGTTTGCCTTGAAGGTAGAGAAATCACTTGCTTTGATGACAAAAGAAACAATAGACCAAGTACTTATAAGAAAGGTTTCATCAACCTCACTATGTTTTGGATGCCATAGTATTGATTGAAGAAATGCAAAAAATAGAAAAACAGTGAGGAAAAAAATAGAATCTCAGAAAAAACTTTGAAAACAACAGAGGTACAAAGTGAGAGTGAATGCAAAAAAAAAAAAACCCTAAAGTTATCTTAAAGGGCAGTATTTAAATTTCAAAATTCTTGATAACCACCCATATTAATTATGAAAATTATACCAGCAACAGTTATATAAGCCGCCAAAATGGCAAGACCTTTTCGAATTTATGGCCACTATTAAGACATTTATCCTATCATTAATCTGCATATTCTGCAACTATATCGGGAACAAATCTTCATTTAGTGTTGTAGCTTCACTTTCAAAAACTAAGAGATTTGTTTGAACGATGAGCCTTTTCAAAAAAAACATCACTCTGAAAAGAGATAATGCCAAAAATGAAATATTTCAATAGAGGCCAATAACAAGCTTAGCCCCAGTGAAATAAGGGAAGCCTCTAATAAAGGATAAAAATAACTAATTAGGCCTAAGATATATAAGATAAGCCCATCTAAGTGATCACTCGCCTATATGCATAGGATACCCATCCAGTTATTGGGTTAGCTCTCTCCAAGTCCAGGATTTGCTTGGCAAGACTTTAGTTCATCCTTGAGGCTCTTATTTGCCCTCATCTTCAAAGGTTGTCCTCGTAAAGCTTAGACATATCACAGTTCGACTACTCCTATGCCAAACTAAGGCACTATTTTCTATTCAAGCCCTTTAACTCAAATTATCCAAAGATTATTCGGTAGGACATTGTAGTAGCTATCACCTATTGATATGTAAAAAGAAGCATATCATGATTAAGCACACTTAGGATGGTGCATTCGTGTAATGATGGTTAGATGCATGCATAGGATGAGGCAAGTTGAAGCAAGAGAAGTTGTTTGTCCCATCAAGTCAGACTGCCCTCCATCTCTAAATGCGATCATCTAGGTAACTACTCCAATACAATGGTGTGACCAAATAAGTATAAAAGAAGGAAGCTAACCACAATTATGAGATAGTTAATTCTATATCTTCTCATTTCCTTATTCTTGCTTAAATTTCTCTTTAAAAAAAAAAGAAGGAAGTCTCTCTTATTCCTTAAGATTTTCAATCTCCACAGCTACTAATTTAAGCATCGAAAGGTTTTTGGCTTGACTCTTTAATATTGTTTGCTCATCTTGCATGCTCAAAACCATTTCAACGAGAATCCAAACTAAACTCCTTGATCTAGTATTGATTAATTATCATATTTGATATATAAAATATAAAATATGAAATTTTAAATTTTAAATTTACAGTCTTGCTAACTTATGGCCTTATTAATTTCGAATTTAGTTGTAAATTTTATTCATTTTGGATAAAATTTTCAAGTATAACAAATCAAATAAAAATAAAATATATAATTATAAATTAATTTTTTCATACCAAATATGAAAATATAAGTTATAAATAAATTCATTTATTACTAAATTATGATATTAGTAAAATTATTTTGATTTTTCAATTGATATGAAATGATTAGATAGTTTACTCAACTAATTTATTAAGTTAATCTATCTTTTTTTAGGGTTAATTACTATTTTTTCTTTATAAAATTATCCAATATATTACGAATGTCACAATATGTTATTAGACTATTCCGTCTAATTTTATCGTTAATCAACTCTAAAATGGTCAACAATAGCAGTAAAAAGACATAAATATCATTACCATTTATTTTTAATTAATTATATTCTATTTTTATTTTAAAAAATATTTTTTTAGGATTAAAAAATACATTTTAATATTTTTTGACAAATTTGAAAATAAAAATATTTTTTATTTTATTTTTAAAAAATAAAAAATTTGAAAATAAAAAATAAAAAATATTTTTTAAAAAATATTTTTATTTTTTATTTTCAAATTTGTCAAAAATATGAAAATGAATTTTTTATTTGTGTTAAGAAATTTAAGAAGAAATAATTTAATATCTTCTTAAATTATTTTTTAAAATAAAAAATAACAAATAAAAAATATTTTTGTTCATTTTTTATTTTTAAATTTGTCAAAAATATGAAAATAATTTTTTTAACAATAAAAATATTTTTAAAGTAAAAATAGAATATAATTAATTAAAAATAAAAGGATAAAAATATTTTTATCTTTTCACTATTTTTATTGACCATTTTAAAATTGACTAATAGTAAAATTGAACGGAAGGAGATACTAGTATAACATGACATTTGTCAGAGAGAGTTAATATATTTTTAAAAAGTCAAAATAACTTAATATATTGAGTCATTTTATAAGTAAAAAATAATAATTAACCTTTTTTTTTTATAATGTCTTCATAATTTTAGATTTTTCAATCAATTATTTTAATTTTTCTACATCAATTTGATAATTTGCTTAATTGTTAAAAAAAAAATTGCCACATTAATATTGTTTTTATTATAAGATCAATCATAAAACTTTATACATGGAGGAGAAAGACTTTATAATCTATAATATATTATATCCTAAAATTAGAAGCGAAAAGAAAAATAAATGTAAACATATTATCTTGACAAAAGGAATTAAGAGGAAAAATAATTAAAAAAAAAAAAAACATATTACTATTATCTTTTGCCTATAAAAGCAAGAAAAAGACGGGTCATCTTCAAGCAATAAAAACCATGTCGGGCCTTTGTTCGTGTCCGGTCCCCACACTAGGGGACGTTAACACTTAACAGTAACTTGCGGTCCACGGTCCGTGCGTTTAACGGTTCGGTTATTGCATCTTCCGGTTTAAAAAAGATACGGTTCAGTTTTCAAAAAATAAAAAATAAAAATAGCATCAGGGAAGGAATCATGTCCACTTGAAATACTTCGAGATTCTCTGTTTCATTTATTTTATTTGGCATTTCTTTCTCTGTTATACGTAGTTTTATTATACCGCACATTATTAATAAAAAATTATTAATTATTAAAATATTTTAAAAAAATACATAAAATTATATAGGACATGAGATAAAATATTAAATAAAACAAAAATTAAAAATTAAAAATACTCTAGTAAAAAAATATTCATTAGTTTATAAAAAATTTTCACTTAATTTATTAAAATATAATTTTTTTAAATATAATTAATTTAAAATTAATTTCCTGATTTTGCATAGAAAATTAAAAAGAAAAAAAAAATGATAGTTTCTGTTTTCTGCTAAAGAGGAGAATAATTTGTGCTGATTGATCATAATTTAGAATGGATTATAGTAATAAATAAAGCATTTTAGCACGTGAAATGGTGATTTGGTTTCATCATGTATAGAAACCTTTTTCATTTTTATTTTTGTAAATAAGAAAATTACAATGTTAAGGGTATATTAAATTCTACCAAATCACCATAGATTTAATACAATGATATACACAAATTAATTAGGATAATTAGGATAAAGTTTTATATATTTGAATTCTTCTTTCATTATCGTAAAAAATTTTATAGTTTATCATTTGAAATTTGAAATTATTATAAATTTAAATTTAAATTTTAAGTATAAAATTATCTAAAATAGATACGATGACAAATTTTAAATATTTTAGTTATCTAAATAAATTTTAATGTAATTAACATTTTCACATTTAATCTTTGATAGTTTGTAATTTTTTATCATTAGCATAATTGGTTTAATCTTTCAACACCATTATCATTTGAAATTTTTCAAAGGCTTGGATTTGTAACGTTTAAAATTTGAAGGTACATTTCTCTTCAAGGTCTCATTGTTTCAGTTTGTTTGATGGATAAGAAAATTTTAAGCAATATGGAAATGTCATTTTTCAATAATTTTTTTTTATACATCAAAAAATTTTCAATAATTTTTAATTTTTTTTTTATCATGTATCAAGCTTTTGCACAGGATGGCTTTAGGATCAAACGTGCATGAAAGTTGTAATTTTTGTTTAGATTCGATCCATACGGACCTTTTTAACTTAGAGATAATTTCACCCAATCATCGGACACATCCACATCCCCTTGACGCCATAACTTTTTTTTTTTTATATAATTTACACTTGTAATTTTTATTTTTTAATTTATCCTTTTTATTTTTTATTTTCATCTCTCTAACTCTATGAATTTTTATGTGACTTACTATCTTTATAATTTTTTAATTTTACACCGATAATTTTTAATTTTTTATATTTGTCCTCCAAGATTTTTATTTTTTTTATATTTTTCACTAAATTTTTATTTTGTTAATTTTTATGGTTAAACTTTTATTTTTATATATAATCCTAAAAAATTAATGTTATGAATCTTTGTCTCTCACAATTAAAATCTTGAATCTGTCACTAATCTCACTGTACAAAATATCTCATATCATGTGAGAATATTCTCATGTATAGTGAGATTTTACTTAATAGGAGAGAGATTTACATAGATTCTATCTAGGCAAAAATTTTACAGAGGTCGAGGAGTTGGAGGGCTTGGCATGAGACCTCTAACAATAAAGTAGATTAGGAGACAAGCAGTGTTGACAAAAGAAAAAAATTATAGATACCATTCGTAGGTTTTCCTAAATGAACATGTGCCATCTCCATTTAAGTTGTGTATATTGTGCTAAGTTTGCTAAATTCATAATATGTGTTAGCTCATAAGAGTGTGCAAGGAACCATTAGTATACCTACTTGAACATAACCAAGAGTTGGGGTATGATGTTCTGATAATAGCTAAGCTTTTCGCCTTTGAGCTTGTACTATGCAAAAGGTAATGATCCATGGTTTGAGGAATGGTTGATAGATTTTCTTAGCACATGCCCATCCCATATGTGCTAAGAAAAGAAATACTTTGATAAAATTAAAAATTGCAAGGAATACATAAAGCTACCCAATTATGAATAGATAAAAGTTGAAGATCTTCGTAGAGTTAAAATTGAATTGTATAATAATGGTAATATGAAAGACATTTGATGATGTAAGATGTCTATTTTTAAATTTAAGAAGAATATAATTTTCTTTAGAAAATTGTATTTTTTAAGTTATGGGTGTCAAATGTGAGGTGGAGTCACTAAAGTTAGTTAAGAATATTCTCATGATTATGAAGGATAAAAAAACTTGGAATAAAAAAATTTATATAAGTTGATTGGTAACATATTAGCTAATGTTAAGTGTATTGGTAGCACATTAGCCCCTCGACCTCGATCCCCAACCCTTATGGCCTCGTTATTTAGGGAACCTTGCTCTCATTTTCGCTTCGAACAACTAGCTAAGTGGTAAGTTCTGGCGATGCACTGGGCTGACCTCTCTCTACTATTCTTTGTCTTTTTGCTGGAAGAGCCAAGGCCTCAGTTCCTAACTCTATTTCAAGGTAATCCCTAGCTTGGCCAATAAGTTATAAGGTCCCTTTTATTGGCCTCATCGAAGCAGGAACATCAGGCAAACCTTTTTAAATGAGGGCCAAGATATCCTCAATCCTCATTACTATCTCAACTAACTCTATCGAAGGAACTCCTATGATAAGTAAGTAAAACCAATTAGACATATTAATGAAAAAATAGGACCTGTAGGAGCATTAAGGTTAAGAGGAGCTGGAAGAGCTGAGAGAGCCTCCTTTAAAAGGGAAGGAGCCAGAAAGACTTCAACAGGAGCAGCAGAAGTATGGGCATTGATGGCTTTGAAAATCAAAGCAATTGCAGAGGAGTCTCAAATATTGACAGAAGCCCCACTCTTATGGAAAAGCTGCTCCTTTTCGACTTGGTCTCTTCATCCTCGTCTATAAGAATAAGGACTATTTTACCCTTCTTTAGAGTTGCAATTTTACCAAGAGTTATCGCTTTGCTTGGGGCTTTATTGAGGGCCTTCTCTTGAACCATTACCTTACTCTTAGGTGATTTGTTCCTTGGGAGAGGTAGTCAGTCTTCTTGACGATAAGGCCTTACTTCACCAGTTACCTCATCAAGGATAAAAAGTATGGTATTAAGATTCATCAAATCGACCTGTATATGCTTCACCCTTTAGGCTATATCTTTAAAGTGGTTGATCCTCTCTTGAATTATAAAAAGACAATTTAGATCACTCAAAAAAAAAAGAGAGAGAGAGAAGAAGAAGAAGAAGGAGAGGGACGCTCATTGAAGAAAATATAAATCTTTAATATGATGAGACTTACCCATGACTTGCATAACTAAAAAGCCCTGCCTAATAACTTTGCATCATAGGTCCAGTCACCCAAGGTGAAGGTCTTGACAATGACCATCTCTTTCTTGTTGAGGTATGGCCAATCGGGAACAAAAGTAGTTGGGTTCATTAGTTTCTTAGTAAATCTAAACCCTGATATGTTCTCACCCCTTGGGTCGGCCAGCACTATAACAACACACTTCTAATGCTAGTTGGGACTTTGGACTCCTTGCTTTTGATTAAGTGGCGGTGCAACTTGGCAAAAATGATCTATACACCTCCATCGTGGGACTTCTCCACCTTTAAGAAGACCTAAACCACCATCACCGTGAAATAAGGCCTATAATCTTACATTTCATCTTAAAATGATGAAGATTGCTAATGGCATTGGGGTGCAACATCATGGGATTCACTTGAAAGTGTTTGAAGCACTCCACAAAGAACTTAGTAGGCAAAAATAAAAATCTCAGTCTTGCATCTAAATGATGATAGAAGAAAATATAAGAGGCATTATTCTTGAAGGTCTCAACCAATCCCTTAGTATTAGGAGCCATATAGAATCTCTCATTAGACTCTGGAATCCGAAGGCTAAATTCTAGTTTGCCATCCAAGTTTAATTTGAACCCCACAAATTCTTTGCTCTTGGCGATAGTTAAGGTTGAAGCCTAAATGTTGATCAAGGAAACTTCTTCATTGGCATTGATGGTACCGCTGCGACCTTTAGGAGATGTGTAGGTTTAGTAAAAATTACTCTAGAAAGAAAAAGAGAGTAAAGGGAGAAGGAAACAAAGAGTTTTGCCAATAAAAGAACATAATGCATAAAGATAGAGAGTTAGAGAGATGCATAAGAAAGAATGATGTGAAAAATGCTTCCTAATCATTGTAGGGAATATCAAAGAGTTGATAATTATGTCACCCAAGAGGTAGCTGCAATTATGACACACTTGATTAGTGGTTATTATGGTGATACATATCAAAAAAACTCATGTAATGACACTTTCATTTAAGATATGTATTGTCAAAATTGAGGAGATACTTTGAAGAGACATTCAGAGTAACTTGACTCATTAAAAATCATTCCTCTATGAAAAGAATATCAAATATGTGTAAAAGAGATGGTATAAGTGAAGTAGTCTCTTTGGCAAGAAAGGCTTGATTTGGTGATGTTTCTACCAAGCCAAACTACCTCTTTGCCTCAATTGAATAGGGAGGCCACTGATGAGGTATAAAAGTGATGGCACCACATTGGGCCTAAAAAAAAGGCTTGCCTATCTTGTTTTATTTATTTATCTTACAAGCTAAAAGTTTATCATTCTGAGGCCCAATCACACTTAAGATGAGATTCAGTTTAACAACCTTAATCAAACTTTGATAAGTTTTTATAATTTAGAGTATATAGAATTACCCAAGTGAAGAGTAATTTTTCTAGAGATTGTGAAGACATGTCTCTCTTTTACTTCAAATAAAGTATTATCATTGTTAAGCGAGTTGAGTTTTACAAATTTGACCTATGTCCATCCCTAATCTCACTTAGTCATACAAGAAAAAAAAATTAATGTTAAATTATAATGATAAAATAGAGGAAATGAGAATGCGTGTATGTTTAGATTCCTAAAATCCCTTATTCTTTACATCTCAAAATCTCTTTCTTCTTCATGATTGATCTTTATTTTCATATGTTTGATATAAAAAAAAATATATTTTTTTTCTTTACTAAAGTTCATGGAACCATAATTACACAAACTTATAAGTGAATTACAATTATATTAAAAGTCATCTTATATATATATATATATATATGTACACTCTTGTTAATTTTTATAATGTTTCAATATAAATTAATTTCTCAACATATCCTTTTAACTGAGAATAAATCAATTAACATTTTCTTACATCATTTCATTTTTCAACTTCAATTCAGACTAACAACATTGTAAGTGTAACACCTACCATTTTCATATGTCATTTTCGAATATATATGTGTGTATATGATTTTAAATTTTAATTGGCTAAATTAATTAATTGATCTTCGCAATAAGTATAAATTATACTTATTTAATTATTTTGGAATAATGATAATGATAGTAAATGAGAATGGAAAATTTCAGCGTAGAATATTGATTGATAGATTGAGCTCTTAAAGCAGTAAATATATTCTAAGTGCTGGAAGTTAGGAATTTACAGGTCAGTAGTGAATTGTGTAAGTTGGGTTAAATGTTTTCAGCCGACATTGGGGAGCTGGCCAAACGAGCTGGCTTTGTCGAGCTGGCCTTGCGAAGAGGCCTTGCTGAGTTGGCCACGCGAAGTGGAAAATGCAAAGAGGGAATGCGAAGAGGAAAGGCGAAGAGGAAAGGCGAAGAGGAGATGTGAAGAGAAAATGCGAAGAGGGAATGGGAAGAGGAAAGGCGAAGAGGAAAAGGCGAAGAGGAAATGGCGACGAGGAGATGCTAAGAGAAAATGCAAAGAGGGAATGCGAAGAGGAAAGGCGAAGAGGAAAGGTGAAGAGGAGATGCGAAGAAAAATGTGAAGAGGAAAGGCGAAGAGGAAATGGCAAAGAGGAAATACAAAGAGAAATGCGAAGAGGGAAATGCGAAGAGGAAATGCGGAGAGGGAAATGTGAAGAGGGTTGGTGAAGAGGCATATGCGAGCCAGCACATGCGAATTAACTTATGCGAAGTGGAATGGCGAGCCGGCAGTGCGAAAAAGCATTGGCAAACTGGGATTGGCGAGCTCACAAACTCGTAAGCTGGAACAGCGGAGCGAAATTTAATTAATTCCGTTACTGAGGCAGTAGCCTATATTTAAGAATAGTAACTTATTCTAAAGGGGCAATAACTGAGGAATTAAAAACACTTAAACTTATTATTTTCTCCATCTCTGTTCTATCATGCTCGTCTTTTTCTCTAAAAGAGACGAAGCAATATTTCTTCATCGATTTCACGATTTCTCCATCAAATTTCTGGGGGAAAATTCATGGAAATCCATAGAGATATTCTGTGACTATTATAGTTTCGTTTTAGCTTGTGGAGTGAGCTGGAAAATATTCTAAGGCAGTAAAGAATAAATTCTGCCATTGTAATCCATTTGAGGTAAGGATTTATTTGTTAGATTTTATTTAT